>JAYJMF010320987.1:0-13063 GCA_036873715.1 Salvia sclarea
AGGCCCTGGGGCCTTCGATTCCATCTTCGTTCTTCACATTTCTCGCCCTTGTCCTTCTCGACTATGATATCTCTCGCATCGCTCATCCAAAATAGGTACAAAAACCTACAAAATAATAAGAAATACCCCAAGAGCGATATCTTCTCCAAACAACACAAAACAAGCTATCAAACCACATAAACACACCTATAACGATCTAAATCATCAAGATATAACACGACTAAACAAGCAAAATGGTGCGTTTATCAGGACTCGTTATAGGCCCATGAATTGTAGACGTCTTCTTGGATCCATCTCGGTGGACCCTTTATTTCGTCGAACATGGGTGCCATGGTATAAACCGAGGCGAGTGCCCTAAATTCATACCATTCTTTGACTTCATGTGGTTTTGCTCCAGGGAGCATCCACACTCGGGGATATTTTCCCCTAAATCGATCCGGCAGTAACTCAGATTGAGTCCCTGCCGGGTGTTTAGTTTCTCCCATCTGGTTTCATAAACCTGTCAAAAAGGAGAAATCTCAACCATGTTAGTCTTAACCTCAGATTTGACCGTCATAGGTCTGAGATTAAGCTCTCCCTCTTTAACCCCAGAGGTGCTGGGTTGATCTGGGACTATAGGATGTGTTGTCCTTAGTCTCAGTGTTTTCTTGAGCATCCGGCACTAAGGCCTTATTCTCATAACTTGTGTTAGGGGTACTTGAATCCCCTGCTACAAGTAATCTGTCTTGTACAGTAATTCCGGCTTTTACCAGGGGATCCCTGATAGCGCATCGGAGCGGCCCTTGTGTGGCTTCATGGAGATTACACGTCCCCAATCTGCAGCTTGTGATTAAAGCGGACACCTTTTGGAAGTCCGATGCTTGTAGTTTTCCAGCCACTTCCTGTCGAATGCAAGCATCCGTCCAGACGGCTTGGAGAAGATCCAGCTCCTCACGAAGCTTTCCCTGACTTGTTATGATTGAATCCACTTCACGCGGATCCATCTCTTGTGAGGAAATCTGCAAGGATATTCTCATGAGATTTCAGAACAACAATATCATAATCATAATATTGGCATTCAGCTTGCCATCTAAGCAGTCTAGATATTTCAGGCTTAGATTCAATCTTGTTTTTTAAAAAATCCTTAACGTTAGTGTTATCGACATTCAAAGTGAATTTCTTAGCAAGTAAGAAGAGGGGGCATTTTTTGAAAGCCCTCCGTACTGCATAAAATTCCTTTTCGTTGATGTGCCATCGGACGGCCTCATCTTTGGTGAATAGCCCACTACAGTAGCGGCACGGTTCTTCACCCATTAGAGTAATATTGTTGAGCACTGCTGCCCGCCAATAATTACTTGCCTCAGTATACAGGACAAGCTCATCTTCATCCCGTGGGATGGATAACTTGGGAAGATTCTTGCAAATCTTCTTCAATTGTCTCATTCCTTCTTGGTGTTCCGTGGTCCAGATGAATGGAACATCTTTCTTTAGCAATGGGCTAAAGATTTTCCTGTATTTCGCGAGATCCTTGATGAACATTACCGCAAAGTTGACAACTCCAAGGAAATTTTGAAGTTGTTTCTTTTCCTTCAATTCTTCTGGAAAATTTTGGACCTTTTCTACAATGTGGTCTTGTAGAATTATCCCGGATTCATCAATCTCTACTCCCAGAAGCTCAATCTTCCGGGTAGCGATGACCGCCTTCTTTTCTGATAAGGCAAGTCCTTCTTTGAAACAGACATCTGCAAAGATCTGTAATTGCCTGATATGTTCATCCATATTTTTTGATGCTATTAGGATATCATGAACATAAACGAAGAATAATCTTTAAAAAGATTATCCATCTTCCTTTGAAATATCTGTAGAGCATTGGCTGACCTCATTGGCATGACATTCCAGACATAATGCCCTTGTGGTGTAGAGAAGGCTGTGAACTTCTTGCTTCTCTCCTCCATCCGGATTTGATAGATACCAGACTTGCAATCGAATTTGGAGAACACCTTGGCATTTCTTATGCAATTGATAAGATGATCTCTGCTTGGGATGAAGTACCCATCGAATTCTAGTATATCATTAATTCATTTGTAATTAATGACAAGTCTGGGTTTACCTCGCTTGATTTCTCCATGATTTCTCACCAAAAATCCTGGGCTGCTGTATGGTGAGTCTCCTTCCTCGATCAACTTTGCAGCATGATGTTCCTTGATTATAACTCTCATATCTCGTTGATCTGTGACGTTTATCAGGATTGGTCAGAACCTGACGAATTCATTTTCTTTGTCTTTTTTCAACTTCAAAGTTGCTTTGAGTTGATTCCTATCCCACCATGCCAAAGGATCTTCGTTGTAGAAACGTTTGATCTTTCTTTGAACATCATGGAGAGATACCTTTGTATCCTCCTCAAACTCTTGATGAGATATCAATGATACCTTGAGGATTTGGACATCCTTTTCTTCAAGATCATCTGCCAGCTCTTTAATTCTACATCTGAGCAATGCTTCATTAAATCGTCGCTGATCTTTCATCTTAGGGTGACGAAGTTTTCCCACATCACCACGCTTGTTGCGAAAATTTAGGGGCATCTGTCTGTTAAATGCTCCATTTAACCGTTGAACAATGATCTTGTGGTCACACCCCGTTGTGAACACCAACCGCCTTTCGTCATTGTTCTGCGTATATTGTTTGAACATCTGGAGGAAATTATTTCCTAGCAGGATGTCCGCTCCGGTATCGTGGAAGTAGATTGGTGGAGTCTTAACCTTGTACCAAGGTGTTTTGCCTGCTCCTCCGATCAATATTTCTGCTTCCCGTACTCCTTTTGATAAGAGTATGATCTTTTTTGAGAAATCTCTTCCAGCAATTCGGGGTAATTTCTCTTCTACTCTTGCTGGGAAGCATTCCTTCTTGGTTGTGCAAATTCCTGCACCTGAATCAATATAAGCAGCAAAATATTCTGCTTCATATTGTTCATATAACATCCCAACAGCGATGTATATGGAGAATGGACTTGTCATCCGATCAGCAACCGTTTTTGCCCCATCGTGATCTCCATTCCTCCTTCCTTTTGTTCCCATGTTGGGTATTTGTCAAGAAAATTGTGTCCCAAAATAAGAACGTTATTTTCTCATCCTGCTTTTCCTTTGATGTTTACGAAAAAGCCTCCCAGATCCAAAGTTCCTCGAAATTGGCGATCCTCTGCCATCTGTAGATAATATAATGTATTGCAGGGAAAATAATTTTCCCCATTTGTTATATCAAATTGAATGGTGACCGATCTCCATCATTCTGGGCACGCCAATTTAGGTTCCACCTTTAAATTTTGAGGTGGTATCGCCTGGATCATTTTCCTCTCACTGGAATAAGAAGAATTTCTTTTAAAATTTTGGGTTGTGAGACGGGCTCCTTGGAATGATAGTCGAGCCGGCTCCATACTGGAACCTGATTCTGGTTCCAAGATTCTTTTATCTGAGATATCAATATCCAGATCCCTCAAGGGTAGTGTACCCACTCGATCGGGTTTTATCGCCTTGGCGACCTCTCTGAAGATGTCAGCTATCTCAATATACTCCTTCCCCATGAATAACTCGGTATGATGAGAGTTAGACAGGGCGTAGGATACCTCATAGGTAATTCAGTATGGGCTTCCTCCATTTAGCATTAGGTCTGCTCGCTTATAGTCCTGATAAAGCGTTAGAGCTCTTTCGAACTGAGAATCCTTGAGATTATATGCCAATTTTGGGTATAGACTGGCTATAATCTGCTTGGCATAGAGATTTCTGGCAAGAGCCCCAAGCACCGAATCCCTTGTATTTGTGATTCTTTTATCACAAATTGCGATATCAATCGGCATATCAATATAGTCGGTGAGACTTGACTTGATGACCAATTGAATTGCTCCAATATGAACCCATTTAATCTTCTGTGCGACCGTTGGCTTCATCCTTGCAAGATCTCTTTGTATATCTCGTTCTGTAATCAGCTGCATCTCCACCTGATTACCGGTCTGCTCCATAGAAAACGACAACTCCTTTGATATTTTACCATAGAAAACATGATGTTCTCTTTTTGGTAATCCCAAGGTTCTAATTGCCCGGCTTATCCTTCCTTATAAAAACCCTTGATACAATTGTACCGGTTGGGTTTTGTCCATGATCCTCTTCACCAATTTGTCCGAGATTGAAGTATGACTTGAATACAAGTCTTGATTCTCGCTTGCTTGGTGAAAGATCTCTTGTAACTTTTCTTCTTCACCTGGATTCGCCATCTAGGAATCCTTCTGACATGTCTGAATCTTCAGAATTCGAAGAGTCTTCATATTCTTCCTGTTCGATTATACTCTCATCGGAGGGTATGTCCTCGAACTGGTAGACTGGTACCAACTTTTGGAGATAGATTGTATCTTCGATGTCTGGTGTAGACTCGAACTTATGCATCCCTCTTTTCTTGTTGTCGGGACAATCGGTTGAGATATGTCATTTTGCCCCGCACATCCAGCAGTTGCAATCCTTAAAGCTTTCATTAGACCTAGTATGAGTCTTTCTGAAAGTTCTTTGCCCCGGTGTTCGTCCCTGCGAACTTTGAGATGAGTACCTTCCTGGTCCACTTCGTCGTCCGAATTTGTAAGATCCGGCTCTTTGTTTGGACCATATGGTTCTTGGTGATTTCTAAGAACTCCTTCTTCTCCCATCCCTTGGAATATAGGGCTGGAACCTGTTCTTCCTCCTCTTTTTTTGCTGGATCGGCTCCTCTGCTCCGATCTCTGTCTCCAACGCCACGTTCGAACAAATCAGTGAGGTTGACTTGTTGATCTTTCTCAATTTCTTGAGATTTCGTTACGTTGTAGCTTCTATACACCACTCTGATAATTTTTTCTGGGTATACGACATTCGTCTCCCTATATTATCGTGATCTCCCGGTGTATAGCCCTTGATCAGCATTTCTCTCCATGGGGTGGAAAATTTTAGAAAGAAAATTTCCCTTGCAAGCTCCTCCTTCACGGGGCTTTTATGCCAATATAACGTGAAGAGCCTCAAGAACTTGCTTAGTGTTTCCTGTGTAAGTGTCACCAGCCTCAGATTGTAGAGGGCTAGTTGATACATCATGCCTTTCTCATTGTAGGCAGCTCCATAATATCCTACCCCGAGAAAGTGTCATTTCCAGGCTTCAACGGCTCTGTCCACTATACGACCCAAGTCGTTGTCCCTTTCGTTTCCCCAGAGTTTGCTTAACTCCTCCTCTGAAGTATTTTCGAGGGCATCTTTAACAATTCCTGCAAGACTGAGCTTTATCGTTTTGATAAACGATTCTCGATCTAGCTCCAGTGTTGTTCCAGTAATTTTCATGGCTACTCCCCAATCATCGATTAAGGCCTCGTGGTCTTTGAACTCAGCATCATCTAGATTCAACGTTAGACCATATGGATGGATTGGTTCTAATGTTGCTTTCCCCACCGGGGTATTCTGCATCTTTGGTCGACATCTGCTCGTCCTTCTGCTAGGTCCCAACGCATCGTATGCGTTATGGTAGAACCTTCCTGTGTGATCTTTCGATGGATATACTCCTGGATTTCCTTATGGTGGCATTTGAGGTTTTCCCGTCTCAGTTTTGGGAACCTCATTCATCTTTAGATCTACAACGTTGAGATCAGTGAACGACTCCGCCAAGTCTTGTAGATCTTCAAGATCTACTCTTTCGAGATTATTCATGGAATTAAATCTCTAAGAATAGCCCCTTTTCTTTCTTGGTTTTATCCTGGATGGCTTCTGGCATAATAGATAGCCCGACACCACCGGTTGGTTTTCCTCCGACATCCGTGGATTTGTTCCACGAACTTCATGGCCTTGGTCTTGAAGATGTCGCAGAACCGTCCAACTTCTTGTGAAATATTCATCAAGAGTTTGATGATTTCCTCTTGTTGAATGGATATCCGCTTCACCTCCTCGGGAACTCCAAATTGATAGGTGCCAAAGTACTGCACCATTTTTTGGATTTCTCTGAAATCGGCTCCTGTTGATGAGGTAGTCTGGATCTCCTTGAAAGGAATTGCTTCCTTTTCCTGTCGGTTCATCAGTTGTGGTCAGGATGAACCAATGTTTTGATGGTCATGATTGCCCTTCTGAAATCGGCAATCCTTCTAATCTCCGCCTTATGAAACTAAATAGATTCAATTTCTTGTTGGAGTATCTGTTGGTTGTCTTCTCGTTCGTAAACTAACCTCTCGAGGTTTTGTTCATGCCATCTGAGATCCTCGATGGCTCCTTGTTTGTATTCTTCGAAATTTTGGAAGATTTGCCTGTATGCAATACATCTCGAACAATTGTCCGGATCCATAATTTTTCTTGGAAGTCTCCTCCGTTAGGATAATACATTATATGTTAATTATTAAATAATTCCTCAATAAATTCCTGGGCTCTGATACCATTTTGAAAGCGTAGGATTAGAGCAAACAAAGATAAGTTCAAACAATTATTTTGGACATTTCGGTTTTTAAATTATGATCTCCAAGAGGTTTATATTATTTGGACTATTTTTTCAACTTTGAGATATGTTGTCCTAGTTCTTTGTTTTGTACAAAAAGGTGTCCTACTTTTGCCAAAGGTAAAAACTAGTGTCCATTATTTATCTTATAGAATGAGAGAGAAAGTTGCGTGGCATGCCACCTCATTTTCGGGCTTCACTTGGCGAATCTCGTGCCGAATTTGCGAGTTTCGGCCCTTTTTTGTCCTAATTTGGCCCACGAGTGCTCATCCCAAAATATAGTGTCCTACTTTTGCCGGCCCGGTTCAAGAGTGTCCTTCTTTTGCTAAGCCCCTATAGTTGGTGGCCCTTTTAAATATTTATCTCTAAGCTCATAGTCATAGGTTTAATTCCAAATGAGGAAAAGGAAAAGAAGAAGAAGAAGAAGAAGAAGAAGAAGAAGAAGAAGAAGAAGAAGAAGAAGAATGAAAGAAAGTTACCAGCTTAGATCATTTTCACAACTTTCACATTTCATATTAACTGAAAAGGTTTTCTTCTTTTAATCTTTTCAAACCACAAAAATCTGCTTCCACTTGTGGATTTTCCCTTACTTCCCCTCGGCCGATTCCAAAGCCTAGTTAGATTTTTATTCTGAAATCATGACAACTTCTAATGGAGATCATAAACTAGTCCGTAAGTGAACGCACGCTTGAGAACATTCAGTTTTCACCTTTAATTTTAATTTGCTCATTCTAGGAAGATTTCTTGCTTCAAGGATGTTGTAGAAACTAACTGTTTTGCATTTAGAGAGAAAAGGAATGAACAAAGAGATGTAGATTGCTAGAATCAAAATATCACGCCCAAAAACTAATCTGTTATAATGCTGTTGTGGTTTAAGTATAGTCTTACCATAATACAAAACAAAAGCGTGTTTAGGGTAAAAAAGGACAGGAAAGAAAAAACGATATAATACTAGCCGTTAGATATAAGTTGAGATCAACAGCTATGATATAACTCACACCAATAGAACCAACCAACAAACTTGAACTTTGCGAGCTCGGCTTCTTCATCCCCCCTCCCCCCCCCCCCGCGCAAGCTGGACGCAATGGAGATCCACAAGTCCAAACTTGGAGAGGAGAAACTGAAAACGGGGCCCAGATAAAACCTTGGTGAAAACATCAGCAAGCTGCATGGTAGTGGAGATAGGCAGCGGCACCAGCAATCCTTCACGAAATTTGTCACAAACCAAGTGACAGTCCATGTCAAGATATTTGGTTCGTTCGTGGAAAACTTGATTCTTTGTGATATGTATAGCGGCCTGATTATCGCAAAATAGAGGAATAGGTAAGTCTGGTGTGACCCCAAAGTCGCCACAGAGATAGCCAAGCCACATCAATTCTCGAACCGTGGCACTGAGGGAGCGGTATTCGGCCTCAGCGGAGGAAATGGAGACGGTGGTCTGCTTCTTGCACTTCCAAGAAACCAAGCAGTCACCTAAGAAAATACAGAATCCTGTGAGAGAACGACGCGTGTCGACGCAAGTTCCCCAGTCAGCATCACTGTATGACTTAAGAGCAAATGAATCACCAATCGGATAAAACAAACCAAGAGAAGGGCGCCCCTTCAGATAACGGAGCTCGTGCAAGGCTGCATTCCAATGTGATTGACAAGGTCGAGCCACAAATTGGCTAAGCTGTTGAACTGCGTAACTGATATCCGGTCGCGTAAGATTAAGATAGAGGAGGCGACCCACTAATCGTCTATAAGTATCTGGAGCCTCTAACAAAGCAGTGTCTTGAGTAGATAGAGTAAGACCCTGAGGGAAAGGTGTTGAAGCTGCTCGACAACCAACCATTCCCATGGATTCAAGCAAATCCAAAATGTACTTCCGTTGATTAAGAACAGTTCTAGAAGCACCCCGAGCAATCTCCATGCCTAAGAAATATCGAGTTGGACCAAGATCCTTGATAGTGAAAGTCGTATCTAAGTAGGCTTTGAGCTCACTGATCAAAACATCATTGGGACTAGCAATAAGGATATCATCAACATATACTAGCAAACAAATGAAAGTGGAACTGGTCCCTTTCAGAAATAGGCAGTGATCATGTGGTGATTGTGTAAAACCATACCTCACGAATTGATAGAATTCTGCATTCCATTCCCGAAATGCTTGCTTCAAGCCATACAAACTCTTGATTAATTTGCAAACCTGTTCAGGTTTGGCCTTGGTATATCCCTGTGGAAGAGCCATGTAAATTTCATCATGCAAAAATCCATGCAAGAAGGCATTGTTAACATCAACTTGATGTAAAGACCAACAATGTATAGTGGCCATACCAATAAGCAACCTAACAGTGACAAGCTTAGCAATAGGGGAGAAAACCTTTGTATAGTCAATCCCATACTCCTGAGTATAGCCTTTTGCAACTAATCTAGCCTTAAACCTTTCCACAGACCCATCGGACTTGAGATTCACTTTGTATACCCATTTGGACCCAATAGGTTTTTTTCCAGGTGGCAGACAGTTATCTCCCATGTGTTATTGGACTCAAATGCCGAAAGTTCAACAGCCATGGCCTGATTCTATTCAATATAGGCACTAGCCTCCTTATAATAATGAGGTTCCTTAAGATCTGTAACCCTCAATAGGAAAGCAGTATAAGTAGGTGATAAGCAAGAAGATATATGATAGGGAAAAGTAGGAGGTGTGGAACTAGTTATGGTTCCAGCAAACTGTGATGGGGAGATATGTATGTCTCCTGTATAGTCATGCATCCAAGCAGGAGGCTGCCTGGGCCGAGTACCCCTGCGAGCTGGGACTAAAGGGGTTATGTGAAGTGAATTTGTATCTGATATAGCTGTAGACTAAACAGGAGAGGTATTTAAAGAGAAAGGTGAATTTGGGATTATATTGGGGAGAGACAGAGGTAAAGAATCATGTGGTAGCGGCTCACTGGTGTTGTAAGGAAATGTAGTATGTACAAACTTTACATCCCTAGAGATGAACACTTTGGAATTTTCCAAATCATATAGTAGGTACCCTTTATGGTTGGTTGCATACCCTAGGAAAATAGCTTCCAAACACCTGCTGTCAAATTTAGATTTGGAGGGAGAAAGATTTGCTGCATACACCAAGCAACCAAAAGGGTGCAAATCTCCCAACTGTGGATCACATCCAAACAATACAGAATATGGTGTTTTCCATTATAACACACCACTAGGCAATCTGTTAAGTAACCAGGTTGCTGTCATGAGGGCATAAGGCCAGAACCTCTTCGGTATATGACCATCAAACATGAGAGATCGAGAATTCTGTAAAAGTGATCTGTGTCTCCTTTCTACGACCCCATTTTGCTGGGGTGAGTATGTACAAGATTTCTGGTGCAGAATCCCATGTTCAGCTAGTAACAAAGCCACTCCACTATTAACAAACTTTGTTCCATTGTCTGATCGAAGCATCTTGATACTCTTGTCAAACTGAGTCTTAATCATTTTGATGTATTGTCTCAAAGCATAACATACTTATCCTTTTGAGCTTAGCAAGTATATCCATGTTACTCTACTGTGATCTTCCACAATAGTTAACATAAACTTGACATTATCTATGTTGTCTTCCCCATATGGACCCCAGATAACATGTATTAACTCAAATATAGTGACTCTTCTTCTATGCAGGATAGGAAAAGGTAACCTAGTCTGTTTAGATTTAGCACATACCTGACAATCTTTGATCAGCTGAAATTTGTCAGATTCCATCATGCATTTTAAGCTTCCCATCTGTTGCATCACTCCAATTGAAGGATGCCCGAGCAGTGAGTGCCACTCCACCAGATCTGTTGGTTTAATGCTGATATTGTGACACAGATTCTTGATCTCCATGACATATAGATTCCCAGACAACTTTCCCATCCCTAGGATGTGATCATTAGCAGCACTCTGAATAATACAATGAGTAGATAAGAAAAGACACTTAGCCCGACTATCCTTAGCTAGTTGTGCCACAGATATCAGGTTATGTGTGAAGTTAGGTGTATATAGCACATTATACAGCATTATTTCATCATTCATCTGGACCGTTCCTTTATAAACCACCTTCTGCATTGAACCATCTAGAAGATATATATCTTGGTGATCCCCCATCTTGATTGCGCTGCTTAATAGAACAAAATTACAACAGATGTGCGTACTTGCCCCTGAGTCTATAATCCATCTATCTTTGTCTGTCCCCTTCATAATATTGAAGGCATAGTGTCCATCAAAAAATTCTTGTGAGCCTCCTCCTTTAAACACTAAGTTTGCATCAAACTGCTGTGAGACATTGCTTCCCCCACCAGTTGATTTATTCATCCACTATCCCATACATTTAGCAAATTCATTTTGAATAAGCTTACTCATGTCTGGTGAGGAATCACAACTGCTTCTTCCTGTATCAGATTTGTCATCTTGGAGAGGTGACTCTACATAATTAGCTCTAAATTTCCCTCTGGACCTCTCAACTTTTTGTACCACTCTGGAAATCCGTGCAGCTTGAAACACTCCTCCTCATGTCCATGTTTCTGACAATGTGGGCAATACAGACTCATTCTCTCCTCCTTAGTCTTTCTGCCTTTGAAGCTGTATTGCTTCCCTGCTCCAGCACCAATCTGACTAGTCTGACCATTCAACTTTCCTTGGGTTTGTGTTCCCACATTCTTAGCAATCTGACAAGCTCCATCACTTAAAGTCTCACTAGTTATTTTCTGATCTTCTACTTGTAAGATCATAGAGTAGGCCTTATCAACATTTGGCAAAGGATCTAAGAATAGCACCTGATTTCGTGCCTGATCATAACTTCCATTCAATCCATTTAGGAATTGCATGAGTTTCTGATTTTCTTCTCGTTCTTCTGCTACACTCCGAGCTCTACATACACATCTGACAGGAGGTAAGATCATATCTAACTCATTCCATAGTGTTGTTAGAGCTAGTGCTGTTAGAGCATTAAAATATGACAACACTGTTTGGTTCCCCTACATACATCTACCGATCTCACGCTGCAAACGTGTTATTTTTGGACCATTGCTACGATTAAACCTGTGGTTCAAAGTAATGCAGAGTTTCCGAGTCGAATCAATGTGATTAAATGCGCTAGCCACTTCCTTAGATATTGAATTGATGATCTAGCAGGATACCATATAATCTACCTTAACCCAGGCTTTGTAGTACTTAGAACTAACATCAGGTTCTAGAATATTTCCATCGAGTAAATCTAGCACCTAGCGCTCGTCTAATAGATCGACTCCAGTTCAAAAAATTATCACCAGTCATGGAACTGTAACGAGCTGCATACCAGGATGATCAGAGTTATGTAACTGCAGAACCTCTTCCATCGTGGTAGTAGGTTTGATTTTCCGATCCTCATCACGAATCTGCTGCTCGCTCTCAGCGTCATACTGCTCCACATCTTTATGAGTTTCCTGCTCCTATTGCAATACATGCCACGCATTTCCGCGCTTGTTCTTCGTCATCATAATAGATGAAATTCAGAGATCTGGAAAACCTCTGGCTCTTGATACCATGTAGAAACTAACTGTTTTGCATTTAGAGAGAAAAGGAACGAACAAAGAGTTGTAGATTGCTAGAATCATAATATCACGCCCAAAAACTAATCTGTTACAATGCTGCTGTGGTTTAGTCTTACCACAATACAAAACAAAAGCGTGTTTAGGGTAAAGAAAGACAGGAAAGAAAAAATGATATAATACTAGCCGTTAGATATAAGTTGAGATCAACGGTTATGATATAACTCACACCAACAGACCCAACCAACAAACTTGAACTTTCCGAGCTCTGCTTCTTCAGATGTGATATTTTGAATATGATGGTGTGAACTCTGAAATATATATTGTGGCCAAAACACAAAGTGTCAATGTTGGAGTGAATTCATTAATTAAGGTAAGCATAGTTGGGTTTTTTTTTGTTTGTTTGTTTGTTTAGGCAACTCTTCTGATCCGTTTCATCGAGCTTCCTTTTCTCGTACATTAGTTGAAATTCCATAGAAAAAAAAATAACTACATATAAGTTCTCTAACTTATGCACATTTGGGTCTGCTTCCTCAGATTCTATTGTGATTACAATTATAATTTGAAATCAATCCATTATATCAAATATTGTTGTCTCCATGCATCCATAATTAAATGAAACTGTAATGATATAAGCTTATTGCACAAAATCAAGAGATTTCTATCAAAGCATTTTGAGATTAAAGATCTTGGGGACGCCTCTTTTGTATTATGAATTCAGATACACCGAGACCGATCTCGGGGTACTCTTGGATTATCACAAAAGAGCTATATTGATAATAAGTTCGGTCAAATAAAAATCTATCTATGGACGGACTAATGCTCACATGAACAAAAACTGAATAATTATCACATACATATCATCACAGTATTTCATTATCTGGCCAAACTGTATCTTCCTAGGGGCTGAGCATAGAACGCATAAATAATTCAACACAAGCATTTAGTAATTTTCAATAAATCAATCTCCACAATCAGAGTTTACTATGACAACATGATGCTTTAATCAATTATCAAATATTACTAAACCAATTAAGCAAAATACAAATATTGCTCAACTAATCAAC
>JAYJMF010321648.1:0-13052 GCA_036873715.1 Salvia sclarea
AATTAATGTGAATTTATTTCAATTGTTCGTTCTTATAATTTGTGTATCGTCGTTAAAAATACACCCATATAGAATTTTTTAAAAAATAATAAAAAAATAATAAAAAAATTAAAAAAATATAAAAATAATTAATTTTAACGACGGATATAAAATCGTCATTAAAAAGAAATTAAAATAAAATAAAAATTCTATATATTTAACGACGGAACATTTCTGTCGTAAATTGTAATTATCAAATAAAAAAATAAAGTAATATTAACGACGGACTTTTTCCGTCGTTATTTCTCCTATTTACAGCAAGGATTACACAAGTCGTTAATTCCGTCGTTAATGGTTAACGACGGAAATTTTTTGTCGTTGCGAGACAGACGACGGCTACATCAACGACGGTGGTATTTCCGTCGTTAGTCCGTCGTTAAGCCATTTAACGACGGATAATCCATTTACAACGACGAAAATTTATGTCGTTGACGCCTCGTTTTTTTTTAGTGAAATACATATTAATTATGTAGACATACATAGACGAGAGAGATCGAGATTAATTAATCATGCGCCAATTATCGGAATCTTAGTTGATGATGTGAATTATAACTAGAAACATTTTTTGCCATCATAATTGCAGTCTATATGGTAGCAATGAACTTATTAGGTCAATAGTTTAGCTAGCTATGCATAAGATATTCTTTTGTCATTTAGATGTACTCAAACGGAGAGAACTCTAGACCAAAGAATAGAGTTAATGATTTTGCTAAAATTCGGAATACTGGGAACTTCTACTATTTAATCAATGATCAATGTCATAATTCCAAGTAATGTCTACCAAGAAGTAATATCCATATAATTGTGATTCCAATTTTTTTTTACCTCAAGTTTTGTGGAAGAGGTCTTGTTCAAGTGATTAAGTTAAGACACTCAAAGACTCTCCTTTGCGAAAAATTCTGAGTTCAAATATTCTGCATGCAAGTATTTTCCCACTTTTGTGTGGATAATTGTCCAACATGTGTGAGGGTAGTTATCCCGCCAACATAGTCCCACCTTTGTACGGTGTAGTAATTCCGCATATGTGCGATGTTGAGCTTTAATTTGGATGCCTAGTTCAAGTGGCTAAGTTGAGACACTCAAGGACTCTCCTCTGTGAGTGGTCCTGAGTCCAAATCCCACCTACGTGCGTTGTTGAGCTTTATTTGTTGTGATATTATAAATGTACCACTTGTAGTTCTAAGGGAAAAAAATTGTTAATTCATTTCTTGCATTTTTTGCCGAGGACGCCTAACTCAAGTGACTAAGTTGAGGCACCTAAAGACTCTTCTTTGTGAGTGATCCTAGGTTCAAATCCGTCTACATGCGGGTATTTTCCACTTGTGTGTGGGTAGTTGTCCCAACTGCGTCACATTTGTATTTTCCCACTTGTGTGTGGGTAGTTGTCTTGACTGAGTACTGAGGATGATTGTTCCATCTTTATACGGTGTAGTGATTTCCCCCGCATAAAATATTGAGCTTTAATTTATAATGATATTACATATGTGATGTCCATATAATTGACTTCTTATTTAGCTTCTTAATATTACTCTAAATTTAATTTATTTTCTCTCGTAAGGTAATATTAAATAAAAAATAATCAAAATATTTGGATGAAATCAATCTTGGACATTCATTTAATTAATCAGTTTTCGTATATGGATAGGGATGACAATTTATCCACGGGTACCCAATATTCGTAGGTATCCGACCTAATAGGTGCGGGTTTGAGAGGCATTTGATAACCATTGGTAGCTTCGTGGGTAGAATTTACTATCTATTTAGTTCGTTGGTATGGGTATGGATAGTTACTACCCATACCCGCGAAACCCATATACTCGCGAAAATACTTGCAAACTACCCGTTAAATACCCGTGAATTGCCCGCTACCCATTATTTGTGGATTTGAGCTTTGATGAAATATGTGGATTCGAACAATGTGTTTATTGGTAAAATTTTTATTATTTTAACTTTAAGTTCTAGTTCATTGGTGATGGATACCCGCGGATAGTGGGTATCCCAGTGGCGGGTAATGGATACCCGTGGATTGACGGGTTGGTGGGTATCCAACGGATAGTGGGTGACGGATACCCGATGGGTGGCGGGTTCGCGGGTACCCGCCATCCGGCGGATATCCGCGGGTGACGGGTATAAGAAGGGTTTGGTATCCATGGAGCTTCGTGGGTAGAATTTACTATCCATTTAATTCGTAAGTATAGGTATGAATAGTCACAATCCACACCTATCGTGCCCGATTGCCATCCCTATATATAGACCATACTAATTCCATTGCACTCGCAGTTCCCTTATCTACTTGAATAATTAAGTATATCAATGCATTTATAAATATAATTCCGAAAAACATCAAATATGTATTGTTGATAATCCAGAAAAACAAAATTAATATCTATACATCTTCGTTGTTTTCCAAAACGGCTTAAATATTTGTATTGAATAATATGTGTATTGAATAAAAGTCAAAATATGGGCATATATTCATGTGATTGCACTGTCTAAACTACCTGTATAATGAAATTCGAGTGCCCTAGATGTTTCAGTTTCACCTACTTAACACTTTATAAATATGTCCAGCAAAATCTTATTGTATAAAAGTTCATCAGCCACATGACCATTTATTTGGACTGTTGGAAAATCACTATTTACAATAAAATAGATAATTAATTTATAATGTCATAACAACAAAAATATTGGAGTCAAATCTTTCAATAGCCTTGACTATTATACACTACCGGTGGGAAAAAAGAAGAAAGAAACAAGATATTAGAGCCAAAGTCGCTCACAAAACCAGCAAATAAATATTTATAGTTGATATACAGTATATAGAAGCAAATTGGAGGTTTAATAATTAAATTGAAATTAGAGTGAATGTTGTGATATTGGAAGTAGTAATGCACGTACCAAATAATCAGATTTCTTGTCACAAAATAACATAATGATAAATTGATAATGTGCTTGCCAAACATAAAATTGTTGAATTTTTTAAATTTTTTCTTTCTGATATGGTTAAATGATTTCAACAACTTGCTTCTTATGTCCTTTTCATGTGTAATTGTGTATACCAATCTACCTTATACTTACAAATTCATGCTACTAGATTGGATGAACTTTTAGTCTTTTTAGAAATGCTGCTAATTCCATAGGTATGCAAATCTACTAGCCGCCTAATACGACTATTTGAGGGTACATTCCGAGTAAATCTCGATGATATATATATTGATATGTAATAATCCAGAAATCACGTAGAAAAAAGAATAGCCCGTAGATAAATTGATACTCATATTAACACCCTAGCGGAAGTTGGTGACGTTAGTTTGAATGTCATTGAAGCAAACTTATGTATTTAGTTGGCTTATAATTTTTGAAATTCAATCGTTCTGATTTTCTTTCGGACAATGATGATTTTGATTAACTTTCCACAAAGTCAATTTACTGGGCTGTAAATTCTTTACTTCGTTTTCTTGTTCCTTGCTCTATTCCAATATCCAGATTAATGGATTCTCATATGTTTGTTGTCTATTTAAAAAATTTGATATAATTGAGACTTAATTAGATCCCAATATTTTTAATGCGGGAGGCGTGCATAATTAAATTGGCAAAATAACTAAATTTTATGATCGCGAAAGTGATGTTACTTCCTCACATTGAAAGATTTTATTTCTCTCACATATGAATTATATCGGATGGTGTTGTTGTCATTGGTAGGGTTGAGCAGTAGTCAACTTGATGCAACCAACCGAATCTAAGAAAATCAAAAATCCAAATTTCATTGTCGCCAAACGCATATTCTCATAAGAAGAAAAAAAGAGAATTCAGATGTATCCAATTTTGTCTTGATATTTTTTGAATTTTTGGGTTGATTGCTTCTAATACGAACTTTTGTCATTTTCAAATTTTGCACATAAACTTTAAAATCGGCCTATATATACACGAACTTTCGATTTTTCTAATTTTTGTCATAGAATCGAACTGGCCTCAAATTAAACACGAATTGACGAAATTATAAATGATGTGACAATAAAAATTTCCAAGTCACCACCGCCTCTCTATGACTTTCTCTCTCCTCTCGCTGACTTTTTTCAATTCAGCTGTCTCGTTTCCGGCAACTCTTCCGACTAAGCTCGTGTTAGCGAGCAGGCTTTACCACTAGGATCACCTTAAGACTAAGAGCAACAGCAAGCTCCAAGTGAAGCTCTCTGGCCATTTTTGGAGCTCCCGAGCTCTTTGTCATTTTTTTTATATATGTAATTCACAAGATTTAAAAATTTGTAATTTTATTTCATAATATTAAAAATATTACATTTATTGAATAGAATAACATTAAAAAATACATTAACTCCCGAAACGTGTCCATATTTATTCGATCAAATCATTCTGGAGCTTTACGTAGGCTCTTTGATCTCAAAGATCTACTTTCCCCTTCAAATACTCTTGGAAGGTCGGAGAGGCTCCTCGACTCGTACTCTACTCGACTGTAGCGAACGATGCTTCATCTGGACTCCAATTGGTTATAGAATCGCCCTCATCCTGAACTGTCATATTATGCAAGATAATACAAGCATACATGATGTTTGATAACGACTATTTGAACCAGGGTCGGGCGGCCTACTGAGAATAGCCAAACAAGCTTTGAGAATGCCGAAGGCTCTTTCCACGTCCTTGCGTGCCGCTTCCTGTTTCGTCGCGAATAGAGCTCTCTTCTGGTCAGTCAGGCACGGGAAAGTCTTGACAAAGGTCGGCCAAGATGGATAAATACCATTGGCAAGATAGTAGCCCATTCTATATCGAGAGTCGTTGGCGTAAAAAGTCATCGTCGGGCTCTTCCCATTGAGAAGCTCTTGGAACACGTCCGACTGGTTGAGAACGTTGATATCGTTGTTTGAGCCAGCGACACCGAAGAATGCGTGCCAAATCCATAGATCTTGAGAAGCAACGGCTTCAAGCACAAGTGTTGGATGCCCCTTCTTCTGTTTTGTGGACGCCCCTCTCCACGCATTCGGACAATTCCTCTATGGCCAATGCATGCAGTCGATTCTATCTTCAATTTGATCTTCGAATTATCTTTGACTGGGCCTTGAGATTTGTTGGAGAAGTACGCTTCTCTAATCTTCTTAGACTTGATCTTCAAGATCTTTGATTTGCCCTTAAGATTTGTTGGAGAAGTATGCCGCTCCGATCTTCTTAAATTTGTATTTGTTGGAGGGAAGTAGTCTTCTTGATTTTCTCGAATCCGTGTTTGTTGGAGGGAAGTATGTCTTCTTGTTCTCCTTGGACATGATTTTCAAACTTTATGACGCCAGTGTGGAGGACTTCCGCCTTGTTTCCAGGTTGATGTTGTTTTGAGACACTTCCAGTGAAGAGCGTGCTGCTTCCACGAAGAACGCCTTGAAGCTCGCTGGGACACCTTGAGTATTGGAGAGAATTTCGTTGTAGAGAAATTCTATTCCTTTTTCATTGTAGTGATTTTGGTGTGTTTATGAACCTCCTACAACCCCATATTTATAATTGTAGGAAAACTTAAATATGGAAGTTTAGGGATGGGCTTTAGGCCTAAGGCTTTTAATAATGGGCTAGGTCATAATCTTCTTGATTTGCTTCCCTTTTTGTGGCTTTTCTCATATAGTAGTTTTGATTTACATACAATCAAATATCAATAATATATATTTAATTTTGGAATTATATTTTATTCCAATAAAATATATAAAATTTCATATTTAATTATTTAATGGCATTATTTGATAAGCCAATAAATTTCGATGTCTACACTCTCGCCTATCCGTAGATATTCGTCGTAGTGGTCGGCGCAGCCACCCGTTGCAAGTTGCCGCAACGCCATCGTACATTTATGACGCGCGGTGAACCCCAATCTTCCCTTAGCATCAGGGCGCTTCTAAAAATATGGTTCCCGAGCCTCCAACTTCTGAAAGATGGTGTTGAATAGCCTTTTGGTCATATGAAAGCGGCGGCGGAAGACGTCTTCTCTTCACGTTGGATTTTCGGCGAAGTAATCCGCATGAAGACACGCTTCACCATCAAGGCGGTCACTATGCACGACCACCTTTTTCTTCTTCGAACGGCTCTTCGGCTCCGGCTCCGACTCCGCCTCCTCTACCAACTCCGGCTCCAGTACAAACGGCTTCATGTACATCGATGTTGTCTCGATGATTTCTTCGAACAAGGTGGTGGTGGTTTTGAATAAAAGTTTGCTTGATTCTCTAAATTTTTTTTGAAACACGAAAGAAAAAATGAAGAAATGAAGTGTAGAGAATGGTGTATGAAATGAGTTGGGGTGGGGGTATTTATAGATGTAAAAAATCTGATTTTTTTTTTTATATAAAAAAACTAAAAATAAAATTAAAAAAAAGGTAAAATCCAACGGATTTACCGTTGGCCGGAGGCCGCCACGTGGCGCGTGTGGGGAAGGAGGCGGAGCTTGCCTCGATGCTCGGCGTCCCAAGCACTCGCTTGCGGCCGAGGCGCTTGGTAGTGGCACCGTGCCACGCGCGCTCGGCCGCTTGGGCTGCGATTAGTCTTAATTAAGGGGAGTTTTGTATTAGATCATGTATTTTTTGATTTATCCCCTTTATCAAGGGGACTTTTGTGTGAGATCATCTTAGGAACAAATTTTATGAAATATGTCAAGATTCAGATTCAAACGATCATATCTAGTGACATAATTACAACTATCAATACACCATTAAACATGGGTCTCAATTCAAATTTTGACACACTCACACAAGATTGTACAATTCATCAAAACAAAAGCCACCATAAAAGGGGTAAATATCACTTTAAACTCTGAATTATACATACTTTACAAAATTTGTTCTAAATTTTAATAAATATTTTATTAAACTCGTAACTATCATGTTTTTATCTAAAATATCATGAATTTTAATACATATTTTTTTAAAAACCCCAAATTATCAGTTTCTTTTATTAAAAAGAAAAAAAAATCAGACATTCATTTTGTGACGGCTAAAATACTCAAGTATACAAGTTGAAAAATTATTTTTTTCTTCAAAAATATCATGTGTTGATTTTCTAGCCCACTAAGAAACCCAAATATGCAAGTTAAAAAACTGATTTTCTTCGTTATTTAAGGATTTTAGGCCAAAAGATGAACATATGATATTTTTGATAAAAAAAATTGAAAGTTATAGGTTAAAAACATATTTAATTAAAATTAAGAACATTTTTGATAAAGTGGGTACAGTTCAAGACTAAAAATGATATTCATCCCAAAAAATAAACATGAGAAAGATGATTGGTTATGATGTGAAACCCAAGTTGCACAATCCAAGCTAGTCCATGTAGACAATTTGTAATTTAGGGGGCATTTGGTTAAAGTTCTTTAGAGAGCTTATAAGCTCTAAAGCTTATAGATTGTTTTATGAGCTTATAAGATGCAACTTATAAAGAGTTTATAAGTTATTATAGTGTTTTTGTAATGTCATATAAGTTAGAGAGGAAATTGTGAATTTAAAGATAAAAAATTTGAAAAAGAAAAAATTGAAAGGGTATGTTAGAAATATTAAACTATAATAAAGTTATTTTGGTATTTTGATTGTTGCTTATAAGATTATGAAAATTAAGTTAAGATTGAGTAACTTATTTTCTATAAGCTTATTTTCACAATTTATGAGCTATATTTATGAATTTATTTTGCCAAATAATTTACAATAATTTACAAGCTTCTTATAAGTTGGTTTAAAAAGCCTAGAATCTAAGCAAAACACCCTCTTGCTCAAAATTGAAAAGTATTTATTCTTAGAGATACTCTCCTATGATAAACATACTTTATTAATTGTTCGCTAGTTTAAATTCTACTATTAATCATGAACTGTACTCACTTTAATATGTTCTCCTACGATAACATATTAATTCTTCGATAGTTGAAATCCTATTCTATTCAAGACTAATAGGATTAAAACTATCGAACAATTAATATATTCACGCTGTAATTGTACTACCGATAAGGTCGATCCATGAAGACTAGTGAAATGAGCTTGTGATTACTATTACTACATATGATGTCCTAATTAAATCTATCCAAATCTAATTTAAAATTTCAAGAGAACTCAATTGCCAATTAAAATTGAAACAAGTTTAAAAGATGAACTAACTAAAGCTAATATGTAATGAAAACTCAAATTAGGAAGTCTATCCTAAGGATTAGGCATTAATGGATATTTAATGGATTTCAGTTAAGCTAACTAACTCTTAAAATTTAAGGTTGATCTCGACTATAGTTTTAACTCCCTCTCGAGTAACTAAAACCATAAATTATAGGTTAAATTGTCGTCTCCAATCAATAAACAACCTACAACTCCCAACTACATCAAAGATCACCAATTACCCTCACCCACACTCTCACCCTCTCGGTTTATTGAGCTAGTGCGTTCTATGCTTTAATCAAGTGTCAATTCTCCTCTCTCGAGCTCAAATCAATACAAGTGTAGTAAAGTGCGATTAGAATTTAAACCACAAGTTTACCCAAATCACGAATTTCTCTCAAAACTAACATTAAATTCAACCAAATTCCAAGGAGAAAAACCATGTTTGTCATTAATAAATCCTTTCAAATAAATATATACATATATGCTATTATAATGAGTCATATATTAGGTTGTGTTTTCTTTGTGGAAAATGTGGAAAATTAATACTTTCACTATTTTTTATTATTTTCACATATTCGCATGGTAGATATTTTCACTTCTTGGGGAAACTTCTTTCACCAATTTTATTCCAGTGTAACTATTATTAGAGAATAATATTTGCCCATGGACAATAACTATAGGACGGTGACAAAATAAGGACATTTTTGTGTCGCGCCGGCAAATGTAAGACAAAATATTTTAATTTGGTCAAATTGAAGCCAATTTTGGCCTGATCAGGCTTTTGATCACGTGAGCTACTTATGTGGAGCCCGAAATCGAGTTGGCAGCCACATTTCGCGCAATGTGCGAAAACCGCCGGAAAATGCCACTGATTCCGATCTCCGCCACGCGTTTCGGCATCAGAGACTTCCTCCTTGGCGTCTCCGCCTTACTCTTTGTCTCTCTACTCCTCTACCTCGACAACCTCGATCGATATCCCGCCCAACGCCATCGTCTCTCACTCCGCCGTCCAATCTCGCGCCGCCGTCTCCGCTTCCCTTCCGTTGCCTCTCTCTCCATAGCATCCGCTTTTCGATTGCCTCCTCCTCCTTCCACGGCAGCGCTTCCTACCTCCGCATCTAGCACTGCCTGATCGCTCGCCTCAAGACCATGTACATTGGAACAATGAGAAATGGCTCCTCGTCGATGCGACGTAAGTGGCGGTGGTGGGAAAATTAAGGCCGTTTTTGAAAAAGCACAATCCCCAAATCGAGTATTCAAATCGAGAAAACGAAGAGAACAACGAAGATAAGTACGATCGGGAGCGATGGTCAAAGATGATGGAGGATGCCCCGCCCATGGACGGGGAGAAATGACCATTCGTAAAGCGGAACTCGGTATGGAAGGCAGTGGAGTCGATGGCGGTGTTGAGGAGCGCGCCGCCGCATCGGCCACACTTCAAGCTGCGGCCAGTTCGATTTCGGGCTCCACATAAGCAGCTATGTGGTTGCCAACTCGATTTCTGCTAAATATAAGCTGAGCAAAAGCTTCATTGGGCCCAAAATTGGCCTCTATTTGACCAAATTAAAATATTTTGTCTTGCATTTGTCGGCCCAATATAAAAATATCTTTATTTTTCCACCACTTTATAATTATTGTCGTTCGCAAATATTAATCTCTAAAATGATGTGATAAAATTTACTTCTTTTCTTATCCCTATTTTCTTGTGCTAAATTTACAAGCAAAGCTAACACACCCATCAACCAAATCTTTTATCAATAATTGTCATTATCGGTTTTACTCCATTTATCCGTTAGCCAAAGAATAACAAGGATTTTAATATATCGATTTAGGGTACGCGTAAGATACTATAACAATCGACCATAACCTACAAAATGAAAAGTGAAAACTAGCAATTAATCCCCCGAATGATTAAAATATCAATCTAAGAATAAGAAGACCGCGCAGTTCAATTATTTAATTTTAATTATATACTCCTCCGTCCCACTCCAATTGGCACACTTGCCAAATGAGATTGTCCCACTCCAATTGACACATGCTATATATGGAATAAATTAGTTCACTTAAATAAGTTTAAAAGTACAAAAAATATTTCTTTATCTCCAAAAATATAAAATACACTCTTTTCTAGGCTTATTAGTCTCAAAAGGTGTGAAATCAACACCATTAAAATTCTTAATAAAATTTTTCTTAATATGTGTGCAAAAAGTAGTGTGCCAATTGGAGTGGGACGGAGGAAGTACTATTTTTTTCTCAATTAACATTGAAGATTCCGTCACTAATTGATAAACTATTAAGTGTAATAAAGATATTAAAAAGAGAAATGAAAACCAATCGAAATACATCTTGTTTAGTTTATATTAATGATTTTAATTATTTAGATTTAAAATGATAATTTTGATATAACCTATTTAAGGTCTAAAATAAAACACCACTAATATATAAGGGTGACCACAGCAACGCCCGCGGCGAAACGGGCGCACGACGCCGCCCGCGGGCGCTGCTTTTTTTGGCCACTGCAGCCTGTCCATGGGGAGCGGTCGCGGGCTGTTCGAAGCCCGCCCGGAGGGGGTGGGCGCTGGACACGCGGCCTCCCCCCATTGGCCATCGGATTTTTATTTTATTTTTTTCATTTTTCATTTTTTTAAAAAAATTTTAATATGCAATTTACACTATAAATACCACTTCCTCTTATTCATTTCTACATCAATTCTCAAATCTTCGTCACTTCTTCACTTCTACACCGGTCCTCCAATTTTCTTACACTAAATTTTTTAAAAAATGAATCTATCGAGTGAGGAAATGTGCACGCATTTCGATCGTAGAAATTAATTTTTTTTTCGAAATATTGTATTGCAATTTTTCCAATATTCAATATAATTTATTTATTTTAATTAATTAAATATTTTAAATTTAAATTAATTAAAAGTTAAAATTAAATATAAAAATAAAATAAATATTAAGCCCTCCAACATAAAAGACTTCACTGCAGGAATGAAGGACTTAACTTTATTTCTAAAAAAAATAGTATTTTTGAGCAAAGCCGTCCACGTTGGAGGGCTTTGCTTTGATCACTCTAGTATATCATTAAACAAAAAATTAGTTTCGGTCGCATTCTTGAATATTCATATTTTCTTCCTCTGCAACTTTAAATGGTGTCGGTGCAATTAATTGTGATGATGTGATCCATGCAAATTGTTGTCGCCATGCCATACAAGTCATGTTATCTTTGTTACACGCAAAACAATAAGGGGCTATTTTCCTTCAACTAATTATGTTGGATAAGCTGTCTTATTCCCAAACTTATGCAACTGTATTTGATAAAATCTTACTACAAAATTTAGTTTATACCTAATTCATTTGGTTTTAGTATTATCTACATGAAATTGTTATTATTGTTTTATTGGGATTCTTATGGAATATCGTCTAATGGATTATGGATGGGGTCAAGCTCCATAAAATAATATATGTACTTGGATACAAATTTGACAAAAAATTAATTTGATTTGCCTATTATATTCTTAGTTTATATTTATTTAGGAGCAATAAAATAATATAAATACCTCTTATCTACGGAAAACATTCACTTATTTCAGATATCTACACCTAAACTTTGAAGGAATACAGAAAGCAAAGGGAAAAAGATATCAAGAGTTGTGATCCTAAGTAATGCTAAACATAAATCATTAAAAAATAAATTATTGTGTGTTTGTTGGCCTAGTGGTAGAGGGGTAATGCCCGAAGTCAAAGGTCTCGAGTTTGAGTTTCCCGTAACACGACTATTTAAAATTCTGCATCAATAGACCAACAAAATTGGTCTAAGCAAAGGAAAAAAAGAAAAAAAAATATTCGCCTGTAAATTATCGAATTTTCATCAACTTCTCATTTTAAACTAATGAATCATCAGAGGCCTAAACTTTTACGACTGTTTGAATTCAAAATCAAATTAGTTTCGAATCCAAATTTGTATTTTAAAGCAAAATTTTGCATTTATTTAACTATGATATAATTTCATATTGTAACCATTGTTCAAGGTAATCAAAGTCTAAAGCTTGTTATCACTATTCGTGATTAGGTGAATGGATGAAAGCTCTTGAAGTTGAAAGTGAAAACTAAAAGAAGTATGTAAATGATGACAAAGGGTATATGGAAAGCAAATGATTGCACTTTGCATCATTTGGTGGAAAACAAGAAAATAACCACTTTTTGCCACCTTCTTCTCAACAAGTAATTGATAATGGAAATTTCGAAGCTGACAGGTTTGGATGCGTCCAACTCTGTACTATGCGTGACAAAAGTTTTGATAATCTACCCAAATTAAACGATGATTTAGTGCAAATAATAGTTTATCTCATGTCCACTCCAAAGTAATAGTACTAAAATTCATACACCCTCCATCTCACCGGTCTTGTTTCATATGTCTTTCAAAAGTGTGTAAGTTTTAAAGTTATACAAGTTTTAATAAAAGAATTGATAAAATGAATGTGAGTGGAAAAAATATTTTATTTTTTGAAAATTGTGTATTTTAATTGGAATGTGCACACTTTTGTGGGGTGAAAAAGAAAATTGTGCACAGTTTTGAGAGACGGATGTAATATTTCGTTTTGAATTGTGCCACCGGACTTGTCTCAATTTCTTTTTGAGATAAAAAGTACACGAAAAATCACGTGAGCATATAGATCACACCACCTCACACAGAAACATACATTCACTTTGATTTCTTAATTTACATGCAAAAAATAATTGAGACTCTAGGGTTTAGTTTTGTTATATTTTTGAACTAGTCGGTAACCCGTCCAAATTCGACTGAATCATATGGCATTTTATTGATAAGAGAAGAATTAAGAAATTATTAAAATAATTGATATTCATATTTTGGTTTATGTTTCCAAATTT
>JAYJMF010321759.1:0-13052 GCA_036873715.1 Salvia sclarea
GATTGTTTTGGCCATTGTAGTCTTTCCAAGACCTCCCATCCCACATATCCCTATCATACTCACATCCCCACTTTTTAAAGCTGCCATCGTGTCTTCTTCAATTTGTTTTCTCGACTCGAACTCATATGTCTTTCCTAGTGGAACGGCTTCCCTTGCTGTTGGAGGTCCTGCTTGGGATATAACATCAAACTTGCACTCTTCTCGGAGCTCTTTGATTCGATCAGTTGCTTTCTTAGCTCTCTTGCTAAGACGAAAACGATCTCCAAGCTTCAAACATCCACTTTGCACATTTGGAACTTGATCCAAAATTGTAGCTGTTTGGTCTTTGGAGTGATTGGAATTCGTTAACCATGCCTCGACTTCAGGGACAGCGACTTCTAAATTATCAGCTGCTCTATCAACTCGCTCTTGCAGTCCTCTTGCTGCACCATCTAGTTTTTCGGCTTCACGTTTCAAAGCATCGATGTTTGCAGTGAAGCAACAGAGATAGTTGAATTGCCGCATAATTGGTGCAGCAACCCATTTCACTACTTGTAAAGCTGGTCCAAGAAAACCTGCAACAATTTCTGCCATTCCTACAAACTCTTTTCACAGTTTGATTTCTGTTTCAAACAGAAAAGAGTCAACAGCTCCTAATTAAAAAGCACAATACATATTATTAATCAGATATATAAATGAATTCTATCATATAATTTTATCCGGGAAATGTGATTAATGTGGTCATGATTCATAAGCCAAGCAAGTAGTATTTTTTATGAGCAGATATTGATGCTAAAACAAGATTGAAGAGAAGAGAGCATATATTACCTGTCAATTACATACATAAATGCATACTTTAGACAGATGAAATTGCAACTTTTTTTTTTCGTGAAAAAAGAAAGAAAAGAGAAACAGAGAGATTGAAGACAGTTAAAAGTATTTAAGGGATGTTAATATTTTGTACAAAAACGCACCTGAAATGGTAGAAATGGTTGTAACGAAGGAGAGGTGGCTACAAACAGATTCCACTCTGCAGTTTTGAAGGTTTAATTTTGCAGAAAAGTAAGGTTCTCTTGCTCACTGAGGATGGGCACAAGTCAATGCCTAAAAAAGTAGAAAAAAATCATTTCAATGTTATGATTATCGTAGCAGACAAAAGTAGGACATGAAAGAACTTACTTTCTATGTAGTAAACATGAAAGACCTTCTCATCTTCTCCAAAAATCCTAACACCAAAATTCCTTCTCTCTTTCTCTATATGTTTATCCTCTTAATCTCCTGCAAATCTTTAAATCTTCTCATTCTGCATCTTAATCTTCCAAGAAGAATTTTTTTGCAGGAATCAAGTCTTCCACTCTGCAGAGATCTCAAATGAAAGTCAATAATATGGATCAACAAGTCTTCCACTCTGCAGTTTTGATGGTTTAATTTTTGCAGGAAAGTAAGCTTCTCTTGCTCACTCATCAATGTCCAAAAAGTAGAAAAAATCATTTCAATGCTATGCGTTTCTGTTTGGAATATCATAAGCGAAAGCAAGTGGCCGACAAAAGGAAAGTCGAGCAATTATTGAAGAGGAAAAGGACTATTTGAATAATTTGGCTCGTGTATCTTCATCAAATCTATTTTTTAAAATTATAATTGGTAATATTTGGCTCGTTAGCTCGTGGACAAGTCTGTTAAGTGATTTAGTATGGAAATATAAAATTATTAATAGATGCAACTTTTACTCACCCGATCCACGAAATTTTGATCCATTGAGAATCAACACGAGCTTAATAATTTAGTTGAGTGTATTGTAGGTGGAGATACAATGAATTTAGTTGAGTGTGTTGTAGGTATGATCGCAGCCTATTGGTAAGACGTTTTACTTTCAATCAAGAGGTCGGGTGATCGAGTAACCCTAGAGGGTAGTGTGAGAGTGTGTTTCGTTTTTTTTTATAATAATAGATTAAATGAGTATAGTGAGTTCACTAACTAAAAATGAAAAGGGATCAAGATTTTATGTACCGATGGAAGTATTATATGCTATAAATAATAATAATAATAATAATTGTATTAAGTCTCTAGTTAACTCGTTTTGTTATACTCCCTCCGTCCACAAAGAGTGTTCCACTTTGTGAATGGCACGGGTTTTAATAAAAAATGAAGGAATTGTGTGAGTGGAGAAATGACCACACCATGTGGATTTAATAAAGAGTGAATAATATTGTGTGAGTGGAGAAATGGTCCCACCACCTTTTTGCCAATAACACTCTTTGTGGGCACCCAAAATGGCAAAAGTGGAACACTCTTCGTGGACGGAGGGAGTATAAAATAATTAATGTATAACAGGCTTTTATTAATAAAATCATCTATTTTCAATAGAAAAATAATTAATACCATTTTAAACATAAATACAAATTAAAAAGGATTAATTGGGCTTGCATATATAAGCTCATGCACAACCTTTAGGGAGCAAAAATGCTGCGGCCCAAAAATAGATTGGACCGCTCTTAAATTCAAAGAAAATCCAGCCCATATCGGAATGGGCCTCTAAAGTCTAAACCAACAAAATTTGTCTAAAGCTTGCATTCAGTCTTGTAGAGTGAGGCTGCATCTTGTTTAAGCTAAAGAAATCAGATGATAAAACTTAAATAATTAACAAGAACTAATTAATTCATTTTCTAGGTTAATTGGTTAGTTGTAGAGTGAGGCTGCATCTTAATGCTTCACGTCACAAATGAACATAGCATTCCATAGTATCATATAATTAATATTAATATCAATATCTTAAGAAATACTGTAACTGTAAGAATAAAAGCAAAGGAAAAAAGTATTGGAAAGAAAAAAGTGTCGTTGCATTTATCGTAAATATTCATGTTAAAGGAAAAAGTATTGGGAAGAAAAAGGAAGAAGCAAAGGCATATATTTCAAGTCCACGCATTCACACGAGAGAGAGAGAGAGAGAGAGAGAGAGAGAGAGAGAGAGAGCATTAAAAGGTGATGTTGTATTTATCGTAAATATTCTTGTTAAGTGAGGTTGCATTTATGTTAACAAAGGTACACATGCACAACAATTAAATCCACTTTGAAACTAAGGCTTTATTCCATTCAAATGTGCTACCAAGTTAATTAGATTATAAACTTTTCTTGTTTTATGAATTAATTTGACAACGACGACTTTATACATTTAGTAGTTATTTCAAGGACCCAAATGGAGGACGAAGTATATAACTTTAATTTAATTATATATATAACAGTTATTAATCTATTGAACTAATTCAAAACATTCAAGATTTTTTTTTTTAATAATTACAAGTGGTACATAAAGTTCACCCGCATGCAGGCGAGACCACTACACCGTACAAAAAGACGGGACAACTAAGCACACAGAGGTGGGACCGCACAGATGCAGGATTTGAACTCAAGACCTCACAAAGGAGAGTCACTGAGTGACTCAATTTAGCCGCTTGAGCTAGGCCTCCTCGGCAAACATTCAAGAATTTTGATAAGTAATGTGTAAGCAATTTTTAAGCATAATTGTCATTATAAATAAGCAATCTAAAAGCTATTCTTGGCCAAAGCATCATTCTCATTATAAGGAGTATAAGTAATAAAGTAAGCAATGGTAGTCAATTATGTAATCACACAAGCCACAATTAAATTCTCACAAAAAAAGCACAAATTATATTTATAAATTCAAATCAAATAAATAAATAGACTGGTTTTTCGTTAAGTAAAAGGATCCAATAACATCAACAATGAAAGTACTTAGCTGAAAAGCAAAATATAATGAGCTCACTATGTAGGCAAAATGTTAAAATATTTTAAATTTCTAATTTTGCAATGGTAATCAGTAATCCTAGTGATATTAAAATGTAAGAATATTATTTGAGCAAATATAAGCATGAAAACTAGCAACTGCATGGTTATTAACAAGAACCAAACAACTTAATTATTAGCAACTTACATAGTACAAATAAACTTCATTCCGATTATTACAAAGCAATTTATATACCTTTAAAATATAAATCTTTGCTTATAGGATTCAAGCAACAATTTTATTACCAATAAACAAATTGGTAAGCCATTAAATAGCAAACTACCCAACAAAAGTTTATTATATATAATGACAAAATCCTATAAGATTCAATAATTTTTTATTAATATTTATTTTCAATTTTCAATTATAATTGATTAAATAGAGTTGTGCTAGCTTATTATAACAAGAACTTTTTATGTACCTGTGTATAACTAAATTCTCGATGTGATTATAAGTTATAAGTATTGTGATAGTCGTATAAGCTTGAATTTTGTATAAGTAAGCAATTAACATTCCTTGCATGCTTCATTAAACTTATAACACATTTTTAAAAAATATAATAATAGTCTTATAACTAAATACAAATGTATGTAGATTCTCAATAATATAATAATTGAAGCATGATGAATATAATTATTGCAATTACCATCATTCCATAAACAGGCATGTACGTTATCATTGGGTGTCAATATATATCACATGATTACTACAGTTAGGTTCTATGCTACAAATTTTGCAATGCAAACACTCCCATTTATAGTATATTCTCACACACATATACACAAAAATCCTCCATATCACATACGGATATACAAATTCAGAAAATTTATATTTACATTTTTTTGATTTTTCTTTCTTTATTCTTCTAATTTTAGAATAATATATTCCTCTCTCTCTCTCTCTCTCTCTCTCTCTCTCTCACACACACACACACACACACTTCTAATTATACGTAAATTTGATAATTTCTCTTTGATATTTTTTTAACAAAAATTATGTTAAATAATTACTACTCCATAAATCAAGACAAAATATAGTTTCCCGACAAGGTATATACGTAGTAAATCAACGAAGATATAAGCTAATTTATTATACGATTTCAAAACAAAAACGAATAGTAAAATAATTTTTGTATAAAAATTACTATGTAAAATAATTATAAATCAAAATCTAAAGTGATTCCCGTTGGATATTGATAAATTACATGCTAGCAATATATAAAGATAAACTATCAAATTTACGTATCAAATTAGAAGATTAAAGAAAATGTGAAATATATAATTTTCGAATATGTGTCTCAGTATGTGATATATATGGATGATTTTTGTGTGTGAGAGAAAGATATTAATTAATAAATAATTTTAAATTAGTGAAAGTCCAATATCAAGATATGCATGGGTCTGGTCTGGAATTTGGGCGCAGTTATCGTTGATGTGGGACCCACACAACACCAAGTATTTTTTGCTTTTTTGTTGTCGGAAATGTTGCTGACTTTACAAAATTTGATGGAAAACCCAAAACACCAAGTATCCTCTGCAGTGAGTTTTTCTTGTTATTCAGTTTTTATAATTAGGATATAGTATTAATTTATGATTTATTTTAGCATTGCTTGTATGATAATTATTTCTAATTTATAAATTTTTTTTTTCTGTTTTTTGTAATTGAATGTAATAACAATTTGAATTAATGCATCACACATTTTGGAATTATGAAAAAGCTAACCCTAATTTGAACAATGCATCACACATTTTGGAATTCTCTGATCTCCTCTATATATAAGATCTGATCAAGCATATTCTAACACCAACACAAACACACAATTCTAACACCAATACACACACACAATTCTAACACCAACACACACACACACACACACTAGTATGTGTTGGTTGGAAGTGAGGTATATTTCCATGGTGTTGATCAACATTCTTAAATCATTCATGGATGATCAGTGTTGGGATGGTTTTGGTGTGATGAGCAGTTGGAACAAGGTCTCATTTCTTTCCCCTATCTTCTTCCTCATCTCCTTTTACTCCATCAAAATCTCACCACATAATCTCCAAATTCAAGTGAGATTCCACAATTTCAACCCACTTGTATTCCTCTCCCTCTTCTCCTCCCTCATTCTTCCTCAGCGCGCTTGCTGGCCCTATTTCCTCGTGGCGTGGCTGTCGAGTCATTATAGTTTTCGAGCTTCCATCGAGGGTTTCATTCAATGCGTCCAAGAAATCCTGTCCAAGATTCATGGATTCAACATCGGCATACATCGCATTGAGCTTCTTGATTTGGAGAGTGGTAGTCGTGCAGAATAATACTCCCTCCGTCCCACAAGCATACATACATTTTTCATCTTATTTACATAATCTTCCTAATCAATATACCCCTCCTTTTTTTTTTTCCTTCAATACTACCATCATTTCAACTTTATTAAAATTCATACCGTTTCAAAATGTCTATAGGCTTATGGGACAGAGGGAGTATGATCTAGCATTTCCTTCTTCCATTGTATCATATGTAATATTCCCTCAGTTTGTTTACTACAATATCTTGTATTTCGTTTTTCCATTTTATTGACACTCTTTTGGCTGTTGTGTCCTTATAAATGAGCTAGTTCGTAATTTGATAATAATATTGTGGTGTGCTTTCTATCTTATGTTTATTTAATACTCCATTAGTTGTATGTTTGGGTTTATTTTTCTGTTACTGTAAGGCTAATTAGAAACAGATATGAAAAGAAGTAGCATGGATTAACTGGACAGTGCTTATTATTCGTGGTTGAATATTTAACTCCTGCTTTGGTAACTAACTAATTTAGACAAGAAAAAAAAAAGAGAAAGAATTAACTGTTATAATTGGATCGTAGTAGTCTTACGGGTCTAATTAAACAAAATAAATATGAGTCTAAACAAATGGGTTTAATTAAACAAAAGAAAAAGTAAGATCTTCAATTTGATAATAACATCGTAAAAAATAGAGGACAATATTGGATTCTTGTATATTTCTGATTCTTGTATATTTTTTGAAAAAGTAATTTTTGTTTCACTCTTAGTGATTTTTATGTAAATTTTTATGTAAATTTATATTTAATGATGCATATATATTCTAACAATCCTTATTGTCTGGATTACATTTATCGAGTTAATTTTCTATGTAATTACAAAAAAAAGGTAATTAATTGTATTATACTCCGTATTATTTAAAAAAATCGTACGTTGGCTTGTTTTTCAAGAAATGCAAACTCTGTTATAAATCGTTTCTCCTATAATACCAGAGGGTATTTTCAATTTTCATTGTTTACAAAAGAGGTAGGAATAACAGTACATAAATTCTATTTGCCAAACATATATATATATATATAGAAAGTTTATAATTTCTCTTACTAATTTTTCAATAACATTAATACAAAAAGCATGCATTTCCTGCTTGTAGTGCAAGGCTGATCTGATCAACTTTGATTGATTTCTTTTAGTACAACAGAATATTTTTAAAGAAATTAACGCAAACTCCTTTTGGTTTAAATCGACATTGACAGATAACGATTTGTATGGTATTTTCTGACTTCTTCAATTCATTTTCTGCTTTTCTCATCTATTTCTTTTTCTCATTCTATTTGTCCGAGAGTAAAGTAGAAAAAGAAGAGAAAGAAGTGGGGACTACAAGTCCATAAAATAAAAACAAATAAAATAAAATAAAATACAAGAATAAAGAAAGGAGAAAGAGAGATCACGTGATTGGGTGCTCACATACCATATTATTAATTGATCGGCACGTCAACACTCTCTAATCTCAAAAAGTAGAATCGTAGGAAAAATAAAAAATGAGATGTCCAAAATCCAACCCCACCTTTCAAAAGTTGTAATCATCAAATCATAGCTTTTGTCACAAAAACAATATTTCTGCATTAATTTGAGAAAGAAAAAAACAAATTGGTCAAAAAGCAAGAGATTGGGAGCGTTTTATTTTTGGAGAAAATAGTAGGAGGGAAAGATTGGGTGCTTAATATGACGCCTAAAAATTAATTTGGAGGGCATTTCAGGAAATCTTAATTAATTCATGTGCATTTGATCACTTCAATCTTGACTGTTTTTATATTTTTTGTTTTATTTTTTTATTTTTTTAAATTTATTACACCCAAAGAAAGAAAAACACACTCACACACTACTTAATTATTATTCTTATCTCTCTTTTTTGGCTCTTGTGTTTTAATAAATGGGCTAGTTCTTAATTTGATAATAATAATAATGTGGTGTAGTACTTTCTATCTTACACTTTTATTTAATAATTAGTTGTATGTTTGCTTTATTCTTCTGTTACTTTAGGGCTCATTAGAAACCTATATAAAATTAAAGTAGCATGAATTAATAGATAAAAAGATTCCTTTATATTGTCTGAACAAATGGCCCCCTTGACCATTCCACAATTGTACAATGATTTGGTGGTGGAATAATATTTATCATTCGTGGTTGAATATTTATAATTTACTCCTTTTGCTTTGGTAACTATCTAATTTAGACAAGAAAAAAAAAAGAACTGTTATAATTGGATCGTAGTAGTCTTACGGGTCTAATTAAACAAAAGAAATATGAGTCTAAACAAATGGGCTTAATTAAGCAAAAGAAAAAGAAAGACCTTTAATTTGATACAAACAACGTAAAAAATAGATTTGAAACGAAGATATTATGATGGTTTAAAGTTTTAAAGTTATATTTCTTTTCTCTCTCCTTTCTTTCTCATCTACTTTATATATGTTGAATGTGAGCTATATTTTGGTTTTTACTTTTTCTATTTTGATTTTATTTCATTTACTTTTTTTTTTCGTCTTTTTTGGAGATATCAATTTTTTTATGTTGATATTTACATAATATTTTATATTATATTTAAGGAATAACTTAATTAGCTACTAATTAAAGAGTCTAGGATCAGATGCTAGTAAGTGATTTCCCAATATATTATTTATTAATGTTTGATATATTACCACTAGCTAACTATGCTGTATCCGAGGGGGATAACAGCCATCACATGATTCACAAACCCATATTATAATAGTTCAAAACAATTAGGTAAATTTAGAATTTTAGTCACCTAAGTACCTTTTGTCGTTGGTACGTAATTTGGAATTTCTGTTCCACAATTTTGATTATATAATATGCTCACTATTCATTTTGTAATAATGTTTAAAAATCAATAAATATATTCACATGTAATAATTTAGTTGTTTTGTAATATTCACATGTTTTGTAATAATTTTAGTTGTTTTAATTGAAAATTATAAAAAAACAAATTAAACTCGCTAATGATTGAGAAACTAATCAGACAAACTCACAAGCAACTCAAGGGAAACTGTTATATAGCTGCTGATTGAGAAAATAATCTAACGGGATCACTGTGTATTCCATAAATTAGTAATTATTAATTATTAATCTCTTTTAAAGTCAAGTAACTATGACAGAAAAAAGACCCCAAAAAGACTCCACATGCAAATATGAATTGGTCTTACTCAGATGTAAAATCGGTCGTAGAGACCCCACATGCATATATGAATTAATTGGTCTTATTCATTAATCATTTAACATATTTATTTTTGATAAATCTATTATTTTCAATTAGAGTAAAAGATAATATTTTTCGTTCCGTATTGATTAAAATTATTTGAAAATGAATTAGAGGAATAAAATTATATTACATGCATAACCAGAATAGTTTCTATTTTTTCAATTGACCCCATATATAGAAGAAAAAACTTAAATACGTACACACCAATCTTAATGTATAAAATATTTAGCCTATCAATCGTGAAGATCAATGGTTATTTCATAAATGTCTCCTTATTTTGTGTATTAATTATGTGCTATGTTACTAGGTATCTTTCAGAGCTTTATAACTACTTAATAGTTGGTTCGTGTAATCTTATTTTAATAACTAAACTAAAAATAAAAAAAAATTAGTCATGATCAAAGTCCTGTCCTTTGTTTTCATGGACAAGTTATATATTCCCCTATCCTTATTTGGATGGAAGACTATTACTAAAAGATAAGGATATAACATAATTTTATGCTCAAATTGCAATTTAAATTAGTGGCAAATATTTGGGTTGTGTAATAAGACCATTTTTTTTTTTTGTTATTAAATAGAAGATCGTCCATCTTTGAATATTCATGAATTATAATAGGTCCATAAGATGGTTTGGTAGTTAATTTAAGAGGATTCATTAAAATATAAATGTTTAAGAGTATTTATTCAGAGTTACAATTTATTATGTTTGGAATTGCTATTTGCATTTTTCTAATTCTTTTAATTATAAAAAACTTAAAACTTTATTCTTTGTATGGTTAATTCTTAAAAATTCCGATGGGGCCTGCTGCAAACCTTCTCTTGTTCCACTTAACATAAGTTGGACACTTGTTTTGTATCATTAATAACAGATTAATTTCCTCAAAATCTATGTCTGAAAATTGCAATTGCAGCCGTATCTATTTATAAGAAAAAAAATGCAGAAAGAAGAAGACGGCGGCGCTAGATCCTAGACAGATGTAAGAAATTAGGGCTCCCATTATTTATTTATTTATTATTATTTTTTTCTTATCAATTTTATTTAATATGGGCTTTCTAAATAAAGACTTTTTAATGATGAAGTTGGGAATGAAGCGGACCAAGTCGCTGGGACCAGCTGACAACTAAATTTCCACAAAATATTCACACTAAATTCTTCCCAAAAAGATTCCCATTGATTCCACAAAGAATGGAGGAAATTAACGGCATAGATTGACAAGAAAAAGCTCAAATTTGGGTTTTCTTGGTTCTTGAATCTGGGTTTTTGTTAATCATGAAAAAAGTTTGCTTTTTTTAGCTTATATTATATATATGGCGAGAATCAATTTCCAGTCTTGATTGGTTCTGGGCTTTGTCAGAATTGGTGTTTTTTGCATGCGAAATGGAAATTAAGGGAAAACACAAGGAATTAATTTTGACCAATTGAAGAATTATGGGGAAAAAAAAGATTTACAGCAGTGAAGAGTTTATTATTAAGATTGTGGTTTTTTGGACCAATCTAGTTTGGCTATTTTGTGGATTTTAGGATTTTTGTTTCTATCTGTGTTTTTCAAAAATAATCTTCTGGTGTATTCCCCCTACACCAGTTCAGTAACCCCTCCCAGACCCAACAAGTTTTAAACGTGTAAGTCTAACAAATCTTTCATCCCAGGGTAGCACAAGTAGGATTACCAACCTCACTTAATTTACACCCTTAATTAATTCGAGTAGCACACGCATTATGAAAACGTATTACAATCGAAATTAATGTTAATCATTGATCTATAATAATCAAATATACAGATTCACTCATATTTCTTATAAAATTAAATATCCCTACATGATCCAAATCTATATATATGTCCTTTTGTTTCTATATCTCTGAATGCAACTAGTAGCAGAGACCTGTAATGACAATTTTAACGAGGTCCAAATTGTTGAGAAAATCTAAAACTGCTCAAGGAATTGGGCTGCTATGGTCCGAAACGGAAGCGGGCCATTGTGAAATTCTAAGAAAAATCCAGCCCGTTGTGAGATGGGCCAATAAACCAACAAAATTTGACTAAACCTTCTAGTTTTGTGGTCAATCTTGTCAGTTCATTTACTTATAAATAGTTGGGGTTAATAAAAATGGATTTAGCTAGCAAATTAATTAATTAACTACCTAAGTAGCAAGAAAAAGGTATTTATTTCTGTGTCTGCGCACGTGTTTTCTTCCATGTGTGCAAATGCAGACAAATAGCGTGAAATTGTGAAAATTAGGCAACTTATTTCTTCGAGGACGTGAAAATAACAAGGAGATTTGATTTATCCTTAAACATGCATAGTTTTGTTGATATATAATAGAATGAAAAGTATAGATCTAGGTAGAGTATCACTGATAATTTAATCCACGTTAATAGAAATATGTTACAAAAATAAGGACAAAGAAAAATAAAATAAAATCCTACGGCACTGCCAAAAATATACATAACTATTAAACTATATATTGGCCTTGAGGTGGCTACAAGGTAGATGTTTAGTAGTTATTAAATTAAGATCGAATGTATCCAATTACTTAGAATATAATTATTTTTTAGAATTTGGGTTCTATTTTTAGTTAAAGAATTGGTTTAAAGATGGTACACTTGTTGAGTGTTTACTATTCGAATTTTTTTTTCTTCCATGTGTGCAAACTGCAAACGCAGACAAATAGCGTGAAATTGTGAAAATTAATGGAATAATTAGGCAACTTATTTCTTCGAGGACGTGAAAATAACATGGAGATTTGATTTATCCTTAAACATGCATAGTATTGGTCTCTCTCTTGTCCACTATCATCCTCCCGCAATCAGGTGACGAGCCAGAAATATAGCTAAAAGGGTGTTAAAATTTTAAAATACGCCTAACAACTTTTGGGCTTGACTAAAAAATAACCTAACAACTTAATATCAAGGATACAACTAATAAAATACGCCCTCAACAAGGATTGACATGCCGTGATGATTTGCAATCCCTGAAAATGTGCAGGAATATGAAATTGCAATATACATATTGAATATAAAGATGGAGAGATAATAATAGAGCACTTGTTTGTGGAAGTCTTGACTTAATTGTGTTATGTGGGGCATTTTATGGGCACTATTGTGCTACACTTGCACACATGAAATTGAATAAGTGTGTTGTTTTTTCATATAAATTTGTTTTACAAATATATAACAACAAGCCAAGAATTATAAGACAATAATTCTGCACTTATAGTAATTTCCACGATAAGAGCCTACTGTGGAAGTTTCGAATACTTATTATGGCGATGTCCATGGGAAGTTTCGAATACTTATAGTAATTTTTAGTCTTTTACAGAGATCATGGGCCTGTGGGCCATAAAGAGTCTCATATTTTTCAGCCCATTGGACATTTTCCTGGCCCGATTGGATCGGCTCTATCCAAATAATCTATATATCATTAAAGACAAATCAAGATTTTCAAATTGATTTCAATTTTAATGGCAAATTTGTAGTTTCTTCAAAATCAATAACTTATTATATGTATCAATTTATTTAAATTGCAAAAAATTATTATAGGTTCCGAAATCATGGGGGAAAAACTAACTCCATGTTGTGAAAATAAACTAATTCTCTTTTTAATCCTTTTTACTATATTTTTCTTTTTTGTCAATTTCATCATAATTCGTTCATGAAAAACTATACAATATGCATATCAAATTAAATATTATGAAATGAGCTTTAATTTGATATATATA
>JAYJMF010321870.1:0-13051 GCA_036873715.1 Salvia sclarea
CGGCAAAACAGAAAATTTGAATCTCCGATTGTAAAACTTAATGAGAATAATTATTTCAATACCACTGCAAACCAAACATCATTGGATACAATATATTTATATATATGAGGCAAACTTGATCTCATCCATTCTAATATTTGTATCCAATATAATTAATAAAATTTAATAAAAATTTTGTGTAGTTCTCCATGTGACATTTGATGTAGATGAGAGTTAAGATATAAATTTAAAGGTAAATGGTTGTTGGGTGACAATTTATGTCACAAAGCATTGAGGATGAATTGGTAAAGTGGTGGAGGATCATGATGCCATGATGCTTAACTAAAATGATGGTGTGGCACCTAAATTCCAACTAAGTTCTTTCTACTACAAGTAATTCATTTACTATCAAGCCATTCTCAATCACTATAATGAGAAGCAACACATCACAATCACATAGATAAAATTATCAATTATCAATATTGAAATAAACAGCAGCAATATATACATGTATATGTGATGCCTCACTTAATTATCCAATTATCCAGAAATTGAATAATTAAGCTAAGCTAAAATACTGGAAAGCATTCATATAAATTTTAGCAGTAAAAATATTTTAAAAATTCCAAATATTATGAGCAAGTGAGCAGCCTGCTTCCTGCGGGCTGTCACAGCTTTGGTGACATACTAATAATAAAAGAGCTTTGGTGACAAATTATATGAAGTGCCTAATATATCTATGTTATGAAGCAAGGTATAAATTCATTTACACAATCAAATTAGTCCTATGAAGATGAAAAAAATTATTAATTTAATAAAATTAAATGGAAAATATCAAAATAATTTAATAGAAAAATTAAATTATTACTTTTGAGAATTTTCACATAAAATTTTTCATTGAATTAATATGTTATCACTCTGTTATAAACTTGAGAAGCTGATAGTTGTCATTTTTACCTTGTTTTTATGAGTCTTTTATGCTTGTCTTCTCGTCGTTTTGAGTCCTTTTGCTCGTGTTTTACTTTGTTTATCTTTTATCGAGCAATATTATTCTTGGGTTGGTTTCTTGAGCTTTTATAGGTGAATTGAAGTATCTTTGGAAATGAAACTACCCAAAACGAGAAGTGAGAAGCATCAAGGAGAGGCACGAAAGGAAAATACGAGAAGAAATGAAAATGTTTATTTTCGAGCCTTCCAGAGGCTATTCTCGATCCCTTGAATGCATATTACAGACCTTACCTTGAGACTTGACAGAGATAGGTGAACTGTAGGAGGCTATTCCCATCGAACTTTTGGTAATTAGTTTACTTCTATTGAGACCTGATGGAGATAGAGTTTAGGCTAACCCACTACCATAGACTATCCTGACGGAAGCTGTAGTTGAATTAGTGATCCTTCATCTGAATGTGAATTAAAATTGGTAACAGATTAATAGGTTAATTGTGTGAATCTGATTAGGTAGAAATACATCCCTATGGTCAATTTTCCTTTACTTGTTAATTTCATTGATATTTTCTTACTCCTATTTAATTTGGAGTTCAGTCAGAAACATAACCCAATTTCGTTTGCCTGGATAATAGTAAAATACCAAAGTGAGTTGCTTACTTATTTTTTAATATACAGTCTCTGTGGATACGATACTTGCTTGCCTATTTACTACATATTTTTGTGTTAGAAAATAGAGCGATCAATCACACAAAAGCTTTTATTAATCAATTAAATTAAACTAAAGCAAGTAAAGCTAAATTATCAATTAGGCACATAATTCAACTAAACAAGTATAATCAAGCTAAGCATAATTTATAACACAGCTAAATAAAACATATAAAAGTTTTAAGATAAAAGCAATTAAAATGTTTTAATTTTTCCCGTATTTTTGAGCTGCCTGCTTTTTTGCGGGCCGCTACAGAAGCTCTGCCTAATTTCTTAGCCAGCAAATATCAAAGCATTTCATTAGTTAGAGTTGAAGAAGAGAACCCAAGTCTTGAACATTGTAAATCTCAGTTTACCTGAGATACTCTTGTTCTCTTAGTTTTCCCTATGCACTCACTTATCATATTCTAAGCCTACAAGTTGATTACAGAGAGTTGTTCTTTGTAACCCTGTTGGATATTTTGAACCCCCCTTATCAAATAAGAGAAAAGTGGAATGTTTGAGAGAGTATTCGAGACAGGTGTCTTAATACTAGGTCCGCAAGCTAAGAGTTGTAAGGTCGTCTTAGTACCCGGAAACTAAGAAGAGAAATCAGGCACAATGAGTCGCCACTGATACCGATATTAGTGAAAAGGTTTGGAATGCACCCGTAAGCATTTGCGGAGTGGATTGACTGTTTGATCAACAGTCCGTGGATGTAGGAGAAGTTGCTCCGAACCACATAAAATTCTTTGTGTTATTTACCTTCCCGCAGTTTCAGTATTTTATATTCTTTTCTGTATTTTGTGCTTTCTATTAAAATGAATACTGATCTCCCTAAATACTGAACCTTTAGTTGTAGGCTATATTCTAATTTGCTTTCGTTGTAAGAGTTATAAGTTTAACTAATCAGCCAATAGGCAATCAGTAAGATTTCTAACTCACTCTGTTTTCATATCAAGACTGAATCCCAAACTGATCTTCAGTGTGTCGATGAGTTCCTCATACTGAAGTTACCCGACTGATATTTTAACAGTCACAGTCTAAGCGTTTTTTTGAAACTGATCTTTCAATTTCTAATTTATGATCAGCCTACTGGTGTATTCTCTCTTCCCCCATCTGGGACCCAACAAACTCTTACAAATCCTCTGTATGGTACCAGAGAGGTTGTTAAGCAAGTGGAGTTATTCAGTACTTTTCTTCATATTGAAGGGAAGAAAAAACCCCAAGATATAATCATTGTTAACCGTATAAGTACTTCTGAGCATGGTTGCAACAATAACATTTAGGTTAACTTACGGGCATGATAAACAAGTGGATACTCGCTATAAGATTTTTATTTACACCACGATAAAAAAATGGGTGATTTGACTGAAGAGCCTTTCCGGCAATTCCTTGTCCTTCCTGAAGATAATGTTCCGACATGTATGCGCAAAACCATTTATATCTTTGTCATTCTCGTAACATGCACTATCATCGGTTCATAGTACATGTTCTCATTGATATTCCTTTTATATCGTCTAGCATATACTTTCATAGTTCCTTCATCCTGCATCGCTAAGTAACTACAAAGAATCCCATTAGCGCAAGAGGTAGTCCATGTGCATAACAGACGACGCATAAAACATCTGTGATCTCAGCTAAAACTGTTCTTTGATTCTTAGAGAGACTCTAAGTAAAAAGTCTCGGAGGTGCACGACTCCTCAAATTCACACCCTAGAGTGTGCGACAAACATTTTCCTTCTCCAAATAAAAATTTGGACTTTTCCGTCATGGTGACAAGTTTTAGAACAACACAACACGACCTCTTAAGTGACTCATAATCGAAAAATGGGTACATCAATGGATCCTCGAACTTCATGGTCAATAGTATATTTCACCCGATGGTACTCACCTTATTGTAGTTCATTATATTAGACGTCCACTCTAGAATCCTTGAAGCAATTACATGACCATAAAGCCCTGAGAAAGACCATGTCTTTAGTTCCCCTGCAAAAGTAAATAATCTAGACACTTCACGATATCCGCTAAGTGTTTGATCAAGTAAATAAGGTTCTTTAAAAGTTCTTAAGATGTATTGATCCTCATTCTTCATCGAACTTATACTTGGGCTAAAATACCCCCTCCAAACCATTATTTAAATGAATTCGATGCTCTTAGCCATGTTTCAGCTAGTGATTGGTTAGGAGGCCTTGGGATTACACTGTTCTCTACATCACCTATTGGCTTACACTTCAGGCTCCTATATCTCATTTAAACTGAACCCATCATCAACATGAATTGTTGCAAATTAAAGAAAATTGGCAGCATATATCATGAAGCATTATCTTGTCTTCATTCATCAATAAACTTCTATTAACATCACTATCTAATACGAATATTCATGAATTATGATGTTTATTGAAATTCAAATCGTCAAGCGGCGGGAGATGTGTAAATGATGGAAACAACTGGTCAACCAAACTGTTGGGTTGTTGCACCATCCAGCATATGTGTAAAAAATCATCAGGTCTTCTATATTAACAAATGAGTCCTCAAATTTGATCCATTGCCACTTTTATCTGCCCTTGAAGCCATATCCATAATCTCATTCCTTGGTAGAAATGGAAACTCATTACCCTTTTTTGTACTGATATAACGGTACTCCATTTTATTGTTTAGAGTACCCAAAAGCACTAATAAAAAAGACAATTTTTAGAATTTTTTTGAAGAACTTGATTTTTGCATGGTTTATGAAAATTGTCGGTGATAAACATGGTTTTTTGGTTTATGTGATCTTAAAGTGTTGGTTTTTTAGGTAGAAATCATGTTTGCAGCAAGTATATGCTTTGTGTTGCTTATATTTTGAGATTTGATACTTGTGTGCAAGTTTGGATGAAATTGCAAAAACAATAGTGGATGATTTCAAGAGATTGAAGTTTATAAGATTGAACTACGTCTCGATAGGAGTTCGTGGGCGAAAACCGTGCGTAATTTAGAGTCCGTACGAAGGAGAACGGACAAAAGCAAAATCATTGCGCAAAATTGCCAGACCCCCGTCGACCCCTCGACAGGGGTGGCGACAAAGTGGGCAGAAACGGGCACGCGAAGAAGGACTGGTCGACACCCCCGTCAAGGGGTTGACCAGGGTGGCGACGGAGCATGGATTTGACCTATTTTTTAGTTTTTATTTCCTTTTTAGATTATAACTTCTAGATATTTTTCTCCACCTATAAATACCCCTCTTAAACATTGTTCCCAACATCATAACACATATTATCTTTAGATTTACAAGTTCTTCATTGTGGATTGCAATACGGGTTTTATTTATATCATATTTATAATGCTTTCGATTAATTCTTGTTTTGTTATTTCAATTATGTGTGGCTAAATTTCATAGTTGATCATAGGGTTTATATGATTCGATCTTGGTTGTGCAAAATACCTGTGATTACTGATTTATGGTGCTTAATCCTCATGATTTAATACCTGATCAATATTAATGATTGCTAGTTGACAATTTGAGACCGACCAGTGATAGTTGTCAATCGACCCTTGAATGCGCAATACGATCGAATTAGCCTTGAGTCTTAGCAGTGATAGGAGATTCGTAGGAAGCTATTCTTAGTGAACTTTTGGGAGTTAACAAATTTGTTCTTCATACCTATGGGTTATAGGCTAGGTGTTAATCAACTTTCATAAACTGCCCGACCAGGAGTATATGATTAATTAAGTGATCTTCCATCATGATTGGATTAAAGTGGTCATCAGGTTAACAGGTGAATTTCCATAATTGGATTGAAGAATTATATCCCTAGGATTAGCCCTTTTAAATCTTGTTACTTTTCTCTTAAGTTATTTTTCTTTTGATTAAATTCTGAAGACCTGGTTATTAAAACAAACTATTGGAGTCCTGAATAATAGAGAAGTATTTATATTTGGGAAGTGTGTTTTCGATGTATAGTCTCTGTGGATACGATTAAATTATTTGTCTGTTTTACTACCATTTATTTGTTATGAAAATAAGTGATCAATCAGCTATTGATTTCATGAGCTAGGGCCACGGTCAAGGGGGTTTGGGAGGTTTAATATGAGTTTATACTTGGTGTGTGTGCATTCCCGATGCCTCAAGGTCTGTTGACCAACAACCTTTCCAACCTTCTTTGAAGGACTCGACCGGGAACACTTGTGGGAAGGGAGGTTACAAACAAAAATCGAAACAAGGCACCGAGTGTCTCTTTGCCCGGGATAGTGTGACTTCGGCTCGAGATAGTGGTCGTATGCTCTTGATCAGGGACCCTAGGGAGTTGAGTGTCCTGAGTGTGCTTTTTGGATAGTTGGGCTACCTAAAGTGAATGCTCAGGACCCTCGTTTGTAAGTGTCTTCGCGAGGGGAGCGTCTTGGGAAAGGGAGAGTGGTAGGGGGGCTCTATACACTTCTCTAAACTGAAAGGGTATGCTGGGCAAGGAGGAGAATGTATGTGACGCTTATAGGGGCATTTTCCTTCTTGACCTATAACCAACGACGTGTACACCTAAGGAAAACCTTTAAACCGAGGATCGAATGTTGACCAAGCCCTAGCAAAGTGAAACCCTGGCCAAGCTCCTTGTTATTTGATATTTCTCTTGTGTTTTAAGTTTCACTCTGTTTTTACTTGATCAAGTCCGGAGATACGGACACCTTGCTCAAGGAGCATCCTCAACAAAAAACCAGTGAGAACGAGGAAACAAAGCACCCCACTCCCTTGGGTTTGACCCGATACTTGCTACTAGCGGAACCTAGTGCTAAAGTACTGGAAATACAAATTTATCTTGGTGAGAGCATTGCTCAAGAAATGACAAAACACTCAAAGAGGCGCTCCGCCAACAATTAAATGTATGAACTTTCAATTTTTTGCAATTAGAATTCAAGCTCTATTTCCGGCGACCGAAAATCTTACGTGGACACTAATTAAAATGTCGTGGACTAAAAGATGCTACGTAAATTGCCACGTTAATTAACTTGATTAATAAATAAATTAAAATATCTTGAATAAAATTTAAATTAAATAATTAAAATTATCCTCTTTCCACCTACTTAGATCATAGTCTCCCATCATTTGAGCGGCGGCGGCGGTGGCGGATGTGCCGCCGTCGTGGGTCAGGGTGCCACTCAAATTGGAGAAATTCATATGCGGATTAATGTCGTGCTGTTGGTAGAGCTGAAAATTGTTCGGATTGACGTTCAACGCCGACGCGCTGTTGGTCTTGGTGATCGTCGTTGTCGAAACGGTCGCGTCGGTCATGTGAAGCTGAGCAAGGGCGGCGCCACAACAAAGGACAAGAACGGAGAGAGCATTTAATTTGCGACAGGGCGAGCGGCCCAAGGCCGTCCAAATGCGAGACGGACCGCAGCGCGGTGACGGCGGAGAACAGATCGAGCCGCCGGAGAACAACTCCACGGGGATGCCGATGAACTCCTGCACCAGTTGCCTAAAATCCGTCGTGTCCGTCGTCAGCACGGTCATCAGAGCCCGCTGCGACGCACGCGTCCGTTTTTTAGGTTTCCGCGCGTGCTTACGACGACAACAGGTGGAAAGAGGATAATTTGAATTATTTAATTTTAATTCTATTAAAGATATTTTAATTTATTAATCAATTTAATTAATATGGCACTTATGTGTCAATTTACATGGCTTTTGTTTTTCCACGTCATTTTAATTAGTGCCCACATAAGATTTTCGGTCGCCGAAAACAGAGCTTGAGTCCAATTGCAAAAAATGAAAGTTCGTGTATTTAATTGCCAAATTTTGAATATCGTGTTGTAATTGCATTTTCGAGTATAGTTGGTAATTTAATTGACAGTTTTTCCTTTTTTATTAATTGTTTGTTATTTTGAATTAGTTTATGCTAATAAGTTATGTTGATGTAGATATTTTTTTAATAGTATTTGTACATGTCAATTTTCAATAATATTTTATTCTTATTTAAATTTGTATGAATCTAAACGAGTTTGGGTAGGTAATTAACCTGTATTACCCAACAGATTGAGTAATAAAGTTAATACCCGTGATAGGTTTGAGACATGTATGTATTTGAAAATTTTCGATAAATTTGAATTTTGAAAATGCTTAATGGATAGGTAACCGACTCATTGCCATTCCTAGTGAAATTAAACACAACCATTAATTATTGTTGTTGGTTGTGTTGAGATTAGAGTTGGAATGATAAATTGGCAATGTAAAAGGTAATTAAGCATCCAATTGTAAATAGAAAGACCTCTAAATTGAATGGCGACAACCCACCTCCACAGAAAATAAGCAACAAAGGAGTGTGTGTGTTGGTCTAGTGGTAGGAGGTTAATGCCTGAGATCAAAGGTTTCGGGTTCGAGTCCTCCGTGACGCAGCCTTTAAATTTCTGTACTAATTTATAAAAATAAAAAAAAATAAAAAAAAAAAACAACAACAACAACAGAGGAAAATCGGCGGTAGATTGGAGATCCTATTTATATTCATAAAGTTTAATTCCAAATACTAAAACTGAGTTAACCTTTGAAAGGAGGAATTGCTTCGGAAAAGTTATGCACAGCCATCTTAGCATCTTCCTCGTCTATTCTACAACTCAAACTTCCTCCAGTCCTCCACTATTATACTATCTCCGAAGATAAACTATTTATGGACCTTAAGTAATATTATCATAAAACCCACTACATTTAAATATTATAGTAATACTTGCACACTTTATATTAGCATAAAATCTAAATTTGTATTCACAAATGAGTACTTTTAAATACTACGGAGTACATTAGAATTAAAAAATGAAATAATTATGCTAAAGATACTAAGAATATTTTTTAATTGAACGAAAAGTTACTATAACACACAATACAACTCTAATTAAAACAATGAAACTCAATAATTTAATTAAAAAAACCTAAAATGAAACGGAAATTTAAAATCACTACTCGTCGCCGAACGTTGAGATTTTGAGCATAAATGCTGGAATTTTGCGATGCCAAATTAGATTCATGAGGAGGATCAAAGCAATTTGAAAATCCGTCCATAATATGCGGAATTATTTTGAATGAGAAATAATGTGTATAAATAGAAAAAATTGGAGAATAGAGATAATGAAATTATGAAAATAAATGAATGGATTGAAGTAAATTTATACTATGATTTCTTAACCCTTGCTATAGTAATATCAAGTCAAGTTCCAAAGAAAAATGAAGTACAGGCACAAAAAATGGAAAGAAAGATGAAAAGATTGCAAGAAGGAAAAAGGAAAAGAAAAGGTAGTCATCAATTTGTTTTTATATGTTTTAGTTATAATAGTAATTAGTTCTTTTTATGCTTTTTATTATAGTAATAGTTACTAGTGCAACTAAGGTGAAAGAAATTACATTGGTTCATTTCAAGATTTTGCCAACGATGAAATTTTTTAGTATAAAATAAATAGTTCATGAATTGACATATGCTAACTTATGAAATTCCAAAAGCCTTAATTTCATGAGTTCACATAAGTAAACTTCTGAAATCAAGGCAAACTAAAATTAAAATTTAATTAAAATTAAAATTTAAAATGACTCTCTGAAAGATAACGCAATCATCTAGCACCCGAGATTAATTATTTTCAAATTAAGAAAAGAATTGCCACCCTACCTACTCTGCTTAGACATGTAGAAGACCAAAAATTTCACATTTCATAGTGTGATAAAAACAAAACACAAATTAAAATAGAGGACAAAATTCAAGAACCATTAATAATAGCCAACATCGCAGTTTTATGTCTGGTTGATACATAAACAAAAACGAAGGAAAACAGGAAGGGCACAACGAAGTGGCCTAGAAGTGCGACCTAGCAATTCAAAACCAAAAGCACTATGTAGAATTCAAGCCACAGGCACTTTCGCATAGATCAATAGTACTTTGGGCAAAGGAATACAAGGCGATTTCCTACTTCTTACGCAAAAGAACAGAAACGGTGTGGAACTACGAAAGGTGGAGGTATATCTTCACCTCAAGCTGATCACAATATCGAGCAGGCCTTTTGAGCCTTTCCCTTCTTTTTCTTTTGCTTGGGTGGCTGGAGAACAACTTTAATGGCAGCATCAAAAACTGCTTTCACATTCTGTTTTGAAAAAGTATGTAATCAAAGTGGTTTTATTAAAAGCTCTTAGAAAGTAGACAACTTGATAGCATCATACCTCTTGTGTTTTTGAACTACATTCAACATAAGACGGAGATGCAATCAATTTCCTCAGCTCCTCCCCCTGTAAGTTTAGAGTGACAATAGTAAAATCTACAGCAATAGAGCGTGGTCATCACAGTAGCCAGCAATACATGCTAGAAGGAAAAACCAAAAAGAAGGCTAGCTGTTATAACCCAAGCCACAGAGTTTCACCTGTGCATTGGTGATTGGTACAGAGCCTGGATGATTTTCGAAGAACTGCTTATCATCCCGAAGATCTGAATCCATCACAAGTCGTAAATATAACAAGCAACAAACAAAACCTTCATGTAATGAATTACGCCTAACTATAAATTATACAACTAAAAGACGAAAGATTAGTTTGATGTCATAATAAACATACATCTAGATTTCCCATCCTTAAAATTTCAATAATAACATAAAATAAAGTATCACACTAGATTTAGTGCAACAATTATACATCCAGTGCCATGCTCAGTGCAATAATTCATATTTCTCACCAATATATGCATTCCTACATAATCTATATCCTATATATATGTATACAAAAGGATAACTATTTTTCAACAAGTGATCATTGTAAAACCCAAAAATGCTGTACAAGAAGCTGTTTGTGAAGACTTCTTCCTATGAACTCATACAGACCAGAGTGAGCAGAAGAATCTATTGAGAAGAGAAATAGAAATAACCATCTAGAAAGAAATGCTAGAATCATACAATTAAAACAAACAAGGTTTCAAAGACCTGAATACAGTTACAAATACCCCCTTAGTTCCAATCATGATATTTATTTGATATTTAACTTATAATACATGGGGAGAAAGTCTTTTGAAGAAGCCAGCGCCTTGAACGAATAAAGTCTGGGAGGTGACCAAACTAAGATAAATTCTTAATACAATCACACAAACTGTTTATAAAAGCAGGAAAGAATGCTAATTCCAAACACATTATTAGCAATGGATTTAGCTTATAAAAAATATCATGAGCTAAATGGGTGGGCAAACATTCACTTTGAAATTTGATATCTCACCGAGTTTTGTGCCAACAAGAACTATAGGGACACCTGGAGCGTAATGCTTCAATTCGGGAATCCACTGAATTAGAAATGCACCAGAGCCCCAAAAAAGGAAAGAACAATTAACACAAATATATTGTTGCCAATAAGAGTGGACAACATGAAAGACAAAGGGACTAATAGAAATATTGTGCGGGTGATCAAACCCTTACCTTCTTGGAAACGTTTTCGTAGCTGGCCTTGCTGATAAGAGAAAATGCCAGAATGAAAACATCAGCTCCACGATAACTCAAAGGCCTTAATCTGTTATAGTCCTCTTGCCCTGTTCCACAGAACAATAACCATAGGCTCACATATTAGAACTACAAGAAGAAACACAACAGAATTTTATCCATACAAGTGTCTTGAGTAATAATCATCAGAAGTACATGGGAAGTATTTCTATTAATTACCAGCAGTATCCCACAGGCCTAAGTTAACAGTGGCTCCATTGACGACAACATTGGCACTGAAATTATCAAACACAGTAGGCACATAATCCTGTTTCATATAAATAACAAAACAAATTGTTAAATCATAATGATGGGTAATCTTTCAGAGAGTATAGCATCATATCATATGTAAATAAACTTTGAGGACTATTAAGGCAGATATAAAATGAATACAATAAGAATATATTTACTTAATCTTATGGTTGAACAAGTAACAAAAGGAAAATTACCCTGAGATGTACAACATAATTATCTCAATAAGTAGCATTAATCTTATGGTTAACTCATGAAGGGGACAAGAACCAGATGAACACAGAATGACAAATTTTGTCCATCTTCAAGTGAATCACCTAATCAATATGGCAAATTCTATTGAGAAGTAACTAATCTCTCTCTCTATCTCTCTCTCTCTCTCTCCCGATGTGATTCTCATAATTATGAAACAAAAAGTTAAAATTGCTACGTCAAGACCAGTTTTCTCAATCCTAATCCAAGAGTTCATAAGCATCAAGAAAATGCACATAACACAGAAAAGGGGGTAATTTCATTCTATGTGAAATGTGAGTACATTAGATACAGAATATAAGAATGATTGTGCATAAACCAGAAGAAAAGTAGCATTGAGCATACATCTAAGTGAAGAAAGTGGGAAGAAAATGTCAGACCGTGGGGAAGGTGTTGCTGGTATAGGAAATCAAGAGACATGTCTTTCCAACCGCACCATCGCCCACCGTGACACACTTGATGAATCTTGAAGCGCTCATTCTTTCGGAATCTAACTACTCTGACTATCTCTGTGTAGGCAATGTGCAATGAGCGAGTACACCTAATTACCAGAAATGCACAACACACGCGTAAAAAGAGTTTCCGGATTTCCCATGGTTCAAAGCTGGGAAAACAAGATAATCGAACCCTAACCCTTGGGACAGCATGTACGGAAGAAGAATGGTGGTTGGGAAAGGTAAAATGAGGGATCAAAATCTAGAGAGAGAAACAAGAATAATATGATCAGAGAAAACTGGTGTGTGTGATAAACAAATTTAGTGGCCATCACGCATAATACCTTATTTAGCCGGGAAATGCTGCCGTTGAACCGCTCTCTCTCCACCGATTTTCTCGGGCCCCTCAATTTCCAACCTTTTATTTCAATTTTTTCCTTCTCACGCTTTTGCAATCATCAATACTAGTATTTTTTAAATTTGATTTCTGACAAGTGACGATATTTTGTTATTTCAATAAAATTTCATGATTATAAAAGCTTTTTGTAATTACTCCCTTCATCCCAATTGTGTTGACACCCTTTCCATTTTAGTTTGTCCTAGTTGTATTAGCATATACTAAAAAAGGTAAAATAATTTATCTTAAAAAATTAGTTAACTTAATGAATCCCACCATTTTACACGCAAAAACACCTCTTCCTTAATCTCCGTGCCCAAAAAGAAGGTGCCAACACAATTGGGACGGAGGGAGTATATGTTTATTTTATGTTTTAGAGGAAGGGCCTCTTTGGTAGGGGTTAAAAGGTCATACTATTAAAATAATATGTTCTTTTTACCCCATTTGGTAGGGCAAAATATAATTGTGAGGGCCCGTTACAAAATAAGAGTCCGGCCAAAAACCACTACTAGACCCCTTATACAACTCCAACCCTCCCCCCTCTTATTAATTAGACACATATTTGCGCTAGACCGGCCTAACGTTAGGCCAATTGTTTGCCGCTCCTATTCTAAGTCATGAGTCGAGCGAGGGGGAGCCGAAGGCGAAC
>JAYJMF010321980.1:0-13047 GCA_036873715.1 Salvia sclarea
AGGGCCCAATTCTAATATGGTATCAGAGCAGGTCATGATGCTTCGATGTGGGTTCTATATATTCACGTGTGGATCGTTCGGGGGCGTATTGAAGCCACCCATTTCTATCCCACATCGAACCGGTAAAGATTTCTGATTCTATATATAAAGTGGAGTACCCTCCCCCCTTATGAGGCCTTTTAAGGGGGTGACGGCCCAATTCTAATATAAACAATGAATTTTAGGCTATATTGTTTTTATTCATCTAAATAACATTTCAAAAGCCTTGGAATTTTACCAGCCTTACGATTTGATAAGTATCAATGTAAACACATGATCGGATATTTTATATCATTATTCCCTTTTGTTCGTTAAATTTGTCAACCTTCTAGATTTTTGCATCTTTTATTATTATATTATTATTAATCGTAGTGTATGTCAGTAAGGGAACAAATACTAGCTTCTGTGATAAGGAAACAAATAGTAGCTTTTCTGATATGGGTGCATTACGCATATTTTTCATGAATCGCGAATTGCTTTGTTTAGTGCAAGGATGGTGGTTTCCCATTAAAAAGAAAAGGGGGATTACAAGCTAAGATAAATAACCAATAATTTCTTCTAGAAAAGAGATTTGATCATTTTGAGGAATGGGAGCGATGGCAAATTTAAGTTGGTTTTTCGACATCAAGCGAGCATTGGGTGTGTGTTGTTGATAGAGAATCTAAATTTGGAACAACAAAAATCTAAACACAGATGAACATACAATTGAATGAAATGGGAAAAAATGTTACCACACAATAAAGATACATAAGGATCTGTAAAATTTATGCAAAGTGGGCAACACATAAACAACACGATTAAGATCATCACAACGATTTCCCCTTAGATAAGATCCTCAAAAGGATCTGAACAATTATGCAGTTGAATAAGAGTAATGAACAAAAAGCAATTATAATGTAATTTAAGGGAAAATAAATAAGCAAAATATTAAGATTAAGATCCTCAAAGCACCAATCAATTAAAACAGATAAATGTAGACTTGTCCATAAACATTAGGCCAACTGGTCATAGAAATGATAAAATTAAAAAGCACACAACAAAACCTTAGGCAAATAATCAGGGACTCAAAATGAGGGAGGGCAAATAATCAGAGACTCAAAATAATCAGGAACAACATAGTTAAGACCAGCACATAAATCTCATCAAAAATATTCTCTCCATAATAAGCACATACCAGCTAAAAGAAATGTGCTTGTCGTTTTCACAAATATTACTAGTTTGCAACGCACAACAAATGATCCAATACAAACAGGCATCTACATTTTCAATATATGGCAATTTCATCCATCCATCAAAAAGCAAAATCAAGTCTTGGCACCTTTATTGCTGAAATATAAATATAAGCTAGTGCTAATGCCACAAATTCAAGTGCAAGCAACCAAAAAACACCTGCTAAAAACACAAGCTAATAGAGTGGCATAGCAATCTTAAAAGCATAAATTAAATTAAATACTAGTAATAAACAAGCTACACAACTAGAATAGTCATATTAACGAACGAAATTACAACCCCAAACATCAATATGCAACTCATTTTTAGGCAATTCAAGGCAGAAATATAGCAAAGTCCACAAATTAACTTAATAAACAAACATGCACATTACTACTGGAACAAAAGATTTGTCCCAAATAATCTATAATTAACTATAACATGCACTAAATAGTAAAGGAAGAGAAAAAAATGCAGAACTTTCCATCCATAACTATTAACTAATGAAAACAAGGTTCATCAAATTTAAACTTAAGTCTCATTATATCCGAGTATAATAAGCTGCAGAAACCGTCAATATCCGCACCAAATCACTCGATCAAAACAAAATTAAAACGAACAAAAGCAAGCTAAGAGTAACAAAATCCAAACCGAAACGATTCAGCTTCAAAACCAATCCGATCAATCCAGAGGAACCTCGACGTCGCCGTCGGTGATCTCCTGCTGCAGATCCTTGGGATCCTTGCCATCGACCGTGCAGCCGACGGAGACGCAAGTCCCCAAAATCTCCTTGACGGTGCCGCTGAGGTCCTTGGCCATGGACCTAGGGCTCATGACCTTGGCGATCTCAATCACATCGTCGAGGGAGATGTTGCCGTTGTGCTTAATGTTCTTCGTCTTCTTGCGGTCGCGCTCGGGCTCCTTGAGCGCCTTGATGACCAGCGCGGCGGCGGAGGGGACGACGGTGACCTTCGCCTGACGGTTCTGAACGGTCAGCTTGACGGTGACACGGAGACCCTTCCAGTCCTTGGCGGTCTCCTTGGCGATGTCCTCACCGATCTTCTTCGGGGAGAGACCGAGGGGACCGATTTTGGGTGCGAGGGAGGAGGCCGCGCCGACTTCGCCGCCGGTCACCCTGACGTAGACGTCCACTACTTGGGAAGGGTCGAACTTCGGCGGCATTTTGACGGATCGAAGGGCGGCGGGGTGTAGGGTTTGTGGAGGAGAAGCGGCGAATAATAGGAGTTGCCTTCGTTTGGGATTTTAGAGTTATATTTAGCTAGGGTTTTGCGGGGATGATGGACTCAAATGACGGTTTTACCCTTTTCGTGGTTTGGGCTTAATGTAATGTAGCCTTCTGGCCCACTCATTTACTCATTGGGCCTTTTCCATTTTTAATGGTATCTAATTCTACATTTTTCTTAATTCATTAATTACCATCGAATTGGCCCAAACTTGAGTCAATGTAAACTGGATTTGCCTAATTGGTGCATACTTGTATATATTATGTATAGTAAAATGTAGACCTTAGAAAATATATACTCCCTCCGTCCCGCCGAAGTTGTTACGTTTTCCTTTTCGGGCCGCCGCAACGAAGTTGTTACGTTTCTTTTTTAAAACACCTTTAGCACTCACATAATTTTAAATAATATTATATTTCTATCATCACTTTATACTACTTTTCAACTCTTCTAAAACTCCGTGCCCAAAAGAAACGTATCAACTTTACTGGGACGGAGGAAATAATTAATACTATCATCATTTGTAGTTGTTAGAGCATTTAATATGCTATAAGATTTTTTTCACCAATTCTGTCGGTCGTGCCACATTGGCATCTTTTTCATATCTTCATGTATCATACAGATACTTCATCAAATTTAAATATTTATGGACTTCATGGTCATAATGCTTATCATTTTTACACATTCCACATTTATCCATTGTATACATATATTCATTTATATATTAACATTTAACTTGACTAAAATTTTATTTTGTGATGAATTAACATTTTAAATAATATACTCCATTTTAAATTTTTAAAAAAATCGAAAAGGATATAAAAATGTGAAAAAAGAAAGGAGAAAACGAATGAATAAAGGACAAATAAAGAACATAAAAAGAAGAATTAACAAAGAAGAACAACAGAAGAAATTAATAAAAAAAACTGAAACAAAAGAGTTTAAAATATTGCGTGTGTGTTGGCATAGTGGTAGGAGGTTAATGTCTGAAGCCAAAAGTTTCGGATTCTAAGTCCTCCATGGAAAAAGTTTCGGGTTCTTTTTTGAGGAGTTAACATCTTTTTTGAGGAGTTAACATAGTGTATGAAATTTAAAATGAAAAAGATGTTGATGTGGAAGTATGATATTTTTCAAACTCTTCCATACATAATGAATGCTTTGAAGTGTGCATTTGTTTAAATTAGTGCCATTTTGATCTTTGCTTTTGTGAAAGGCCTAAACAGCTCTTCGCCCATTGGACCCGTGGCTCTTGCCTCGACACGTATGAAAACTCTCATCATGTCACTATGTTCATAAACAGTTAAAAGCTTCACATAATACTCTCTAAGCAAGGTCAGGAGCTCACATGTGATGCCCAGGGCAGAGGTAAGGAGTGATATATCGCCGGTGCACATGGCACATACAAAAAGCAACTCTTATTAAGACTTTAAAGCGAATGGGTACATGAATGAACCATAAGACACCAGGAAGAGAGAGATTCCGAGAATATACATATTTAAGGAGAGCTTAGAAAAGGTGCTACTCGTACTAACAAGATACATCTTTTGAGAAGTCATTTCATTAAAATTCCAAAGTTGGGTGTGCTTGTGATATTGAATAATTTGACTTGGTTAATCCTAGACCAAGTCCTACCTAATTCTTTTCCATTATTCAGTTCCTAGTTTGATAGTTGAGTTAAAGAGACTGTTCCTATTTCTTTGGTGTTAGTTGTTGTTTAGAGTTTTTGTTGTAATTTTCTTAGTTATCTTATTGCCTTTAAATAGGCTTTTGATTTGATGAAGTTAGATACACTTTCCAACAACTATATGCAAATATCTAGAAAGTGGTACTAGATATTTGCAAATATTTGCAAATATCAATCAGTGGTACTAGAGCTTATATAGAAATTGAGTGTTCAAAGGGAAGAGTCTAGAAAGGCGATTAGCTCCAAGGGAAGTGAGGTTTAACTTTTGTTTTTTGTTTTTTGTTTTTGCAGCAACAGAAGCAATGATTTCGAAGGCAACGTTTGCACAACCTGTCATCCCTCGATTTGACGGGCGCTGTGATCAGGGCCGGCTATTAGGGGGTTCAAGGTGCTCGACGGCATAGGCTCCCCAAAAACGAGGCCCCCAAAAAATATTTTGGTCTCTATTTTTATATAGACATTATTGTATCATTAATTGTCAACTTATCTTGCTAGCTTAATTGGTTTGGTTGTTCTTTCATTTGTATTGATGTGTCTTCAAATCCCATCTTCAACACAAAAGTGTTGTATTTATTTTGAGTTTAACATTTATCTTAGAGACTCTCTAACATATCGAATAATTGAACACATAACAATTATCTCTTCTCAATCCAACTCACCCTCTAATTTTTAACCAATCTCTCCTCAACCCATCTAACCTACCAAACAAGTGACAATATGGAAACTAAAACCATTTTGGGCGTGAAAAATTTGTTCACAACTTTGTTTTATAGCATATTCGGTAGGAAATACGAGAATAGACGAGATAGATACAATTGAGATAAGAATTGAAGATAAGATAAAAATTTGTATTAATAATAAGATATTAAACCTAGATAGCATAATGTATTTGTTTGGTACATTGGATTAATAGTTAGATAAGGATGTGATTTTACATTTATATCCAATTTGAAGCTTGATTTTGCGTATTTTGTCCTAATGATTTTTTTTTGGCTGGATTGCTTATCTAAAGAAATGAGGTACATTTACGTTAGGCCCGACCAATTAATACATAAATAATGAGACTGACAACAATAATAGGGGGCGGCAAACAACAAACGGCTCCGCCTTCATCTTCGATAATTAATATATAGATAACGAGGTCGGCAACAATTATGCTTTTATGGCTCGCTTCGGGTTTGCCTTCGGCTCTCCCTCGCTCGACTCATGACTTAGAATAGGAGCGGCGCACAATTGGATTAACGTTAGGTCGGCCTAACGCAAATATTTGTCAAAGAGAGGACATAAATATGAGCGGATCCTTCGACTAATTCGAGCTCTGCAGATTATTATTCTACGATACCAAACAATAAGATAACACCATATAGATTACTTCAAATTCTTGGGCCAAAGCCCAATTAGAAAACTACTTAACAAACCCACCTTTTATATTACAACAACTAAAATTCCGCCGCTTTTTCTTTCTCGTTAATTCTCTTCTTCTTCTTCTTCTTCAACGACGGAGGAGAGAATCATTCATTTTTTAATTGATTTTGAAGCAGTTTATCTATATAAATTGAAAATCCAGTAGCTGCAACACCCGTCCCTGCCTCCTCCCCAGCTTCCTCTCCGAATTCGCTAATCAGGTTTTTTTTTTTTTTTTTTTTTCTGTTGTTTTGGATAATATGTTGTGCATCCTAGCTTGCTTTTATATTTATATAGATTTGACCTCACATGTCTTGATAGTTAATACAGCTCAATGTTGTATGTAAAACTTCGCATATCATAGCCTTGGGATAATAAAATTATTATACTTTTATTCGGTTTTTGGTTGATTTTCAATTCGTTGCAGTTAAGAGACTGTGGAAGTGCAATTGGATAATGTATTAGTTGGATTAACGTGTAATGATTATAGAATTAATTTGATTTGAGTATTTAGGTGCTTTAAGAATTCATTGTTAGTCGGACTTGGAATTTGTTTAAAAGCATGGATTCGAGCTTTTTGCTGTATGTGTTTCGTTTATCGTTTTGTTCTGAGTTTCTTTTGTTTGTCATCTTCTGCTAGAGCTAGGCATGGATGAGGATGATGATAATGTGAACCTGAGTAATGAGGAGCAAATTAAGCAGAAGGAAAAGGATAAGAAAAAGGGCGCCAAAAGCGTAGTAGCTGAGTCTGCTCGAGTGGATCATGAAGGGGGCAAGGAAAAGAAGAAGACGAAGAAGAAAAGTAAGGGAGCCGAAGATGTTGAGGCTGAGACGGAGAATGGTTCGAGAAAAGGGGAATTGACTGGTGAGAACGATGCTGAGAGTTCTAGTGGACTAGCAGTGGATAATGCTGAAAGGAAGAGAAAGCGAAGAGAGAAAAAGGACAGAAATGAGAAATTTGAAGTAAAGAGGGATGAGAGTAGCGATTGGCGGGAGGGAGAAAGTGTTTCTGGAAAAGAGAGTGTCGAAGAAGTCATAGATGGGAAGAAGAAGAAGAAGAAGAAGCAGAAAGTTAAAAGAAATGACAGTAAGGTGGGAGAGAAAGATGGAGAAGTGATCCCAGGAGATAGTGAAGATTGCAGAGTCAATGGCGCAGAGATTATGAAGGAAACGAAGAAGAACAAGAAAAAGAGGAAGGATGATTCAAAAGGAGATGGTTTATCTTCAAAATGGCAGGAAAATGCGCTGCCTCGATCAACAAAAGAAGATGGTGACACCAAGACTAATCGTGAAAGGAAGAAAAAGAAGAAGCACAAAATGAAAGAGAGTTGCAAAGATGATCTTCTGAATGCTAAGGAGACAGAAAATAACGAAGCAGAGCTTACCAACAAAACGAAGAAAAAGAAGAAGACCAAAGTTTTGGAAGATGGTTCAAATGGTGAACGGGATAACGAAGCGGACTATGCAAAGAAAGGGAAAAAGAGAAAGGCCACTTTGGTGGCTAAAGGTTCAGATGATAATTCACCTAGCAAAAGTAATAAGAAAGTCCGGTTTTCTGATAAGGATGAGGTATTTCCTGTCCCTCCTAAATCTAATACCGAAGATGAGGGGAATGGAAACGAGGACAATCTGATTAAAGGCAAGCGGTTCACACATGCCGAAGATGAGATTTTGAAAGATGCTGTTATGCAGTACATAGAGGATCATGAGTTAGGCGATGAAGGTGTGGAGATGATCTTACACTGTAGCAAGCACCCTGAAGTGAGAGGTTGCTGGAAAGAGATAGCGTCTTCCTTACCACGCAGGCCATATGATGCTATCTATAATCGTGCTCGGATTTTGTTTATGAGGTCTGAGAGCCGAAAATGGACACAAGAAGAGTATGACATGATTTTGAAACACCAGGAAGTGCATGGTAACAAATGGAGGCCTTTGGCAGACGAACTTGGCAAACATGCATGGCACGTGAAGGATACTTGGCGCAGGATAAAGTTACGTGACGCGAAGAAAGGACATTGGGCACAAGAGGAGTATCAGAAATTATTTGATCTCGTGAATTTGGATCTACAATTGAAAATTTCTGAAGAGAAGAAGTCCAAGCACGGAATGTTGCGGGACAATATCGCATGGTCGGCAATTAGTGACGAGTTATCCACTCGACCTCAATCCAGCTGCTGTTTAAAGTGGTACAAACAATTAACATCACCCATGGTAGCTCAAGGTGTATGGGATGATTCAGATGACTATCGTCTGCTTAGTGCACTTTATAGCTTGGATGCAACTTGTGTGGAAGATGTCGAGTGGGATGATCTTATCAAAGAAAGAGCTGGAGATTTATGTCGGAAGCGTTGGAACCAGATGGTTCTACACCTTGGCCACAATGGAAATAAATCATTTGCTGAACAGGTTGAAGTATTGGCTCAAAGATACTGCCCGCATCTTCTCGAAGCAAGAGAAATCTGGGATAACAAACCGAGGGTTCCTTGATCTGCCCGCCCTTCTGTAGCTATGGGTTTCGAGATTGTTGTCATGAAGAAAATCGTTTTCTTCTGAAGGTTTTTCGTCTCTCCATGTCTCTTAAGTCTCATTGGTTGTACACTGAGTGTCTCATATTTCCTTTTATTGTTGTTCACATTTTACATTATCTGTTTGTTGTCTGAGATCATGTCTTTGCGTATTTGGGATATGATATGATTATTATCTTTTCCAAATAGTCAAATTTCTATTTCTGATGAAACTCAATTGATGTTTGAAGTAAGAAAAACTGAGCTGCCAGAAGTTGCAGTTTGAAGCATTTGATGTTGAACTCTACATATGGTATGCAACTATGAGTAGCTAATGAATGATAAAATCAAGAAATTTAATTCACCTAATTCTAAATCCATAATTTCAGCATTACATTACACTTAAAGGATCAGTAAGTAATTGTGAGAGAGAGAGATGGGACTCCTAGGGAGATTGGGACATCTATCCTATATTCCTATGTATCTGCTACGGGAGTCACGTCTGCCATTGTCATAGCAGGTTCAGTTTTCTGGTCCGAGGCGTTTGATGCAGTTGGATTTCATCCGAAAGGAGAGACCTGTAAATGGAGTGGGCTACCAACGAGTTTGAGCTTATACACGCTGTGTTACTGTAGTCATCCCGACTCTCTACACTTCCATGAGAAACAGAAAACACGGGTAAGACTTGTTTGGCTAAGCTTATCTTAGACATCTTGTAAGCTATCAAAGTGTTTGAATCTTTGAGCTCATATATTATAGAGTTTATGAACTTTGGAACTTAGATAGAGCTTTGGAACTTTGGAACTTAGATAGAGCTTATTTTAAGATCTTATATATAGCTTAGAATCTTATTTTGCCAAACACTTTTCAAGAGCTCTTAAAGATCTTATTAGCTCAGCTAAATACCCCCTAAATTTATAGGTGGAGCCTTAGAATTTATAGATGCACTCCCATAGCAGATACAGATACAACTCACAGGTACTATTACTAGGAGCTCTAGAGATCCTATCCTAATTTACATAAATATGCACAGAAATAAATCACGCATGGACGATAGGACTCCTACCCAACCCCAGAAAACATACAGAAGAGAAAGACTTTGGAAACTCCCATGTAGCGAAAGGATCGAGTGAATTCAAACATTAAGGTAGCATTTGAAAGCAGAATTACACATAAACTTATAAAACATAAAATTAAAAGTTGACATCAATTTGTTAAGTAGGTTTCTATCACTGCAGTAAACACGAAGGCAGATATGCGATTTAATGCAAATGGTGAGTTGTTATTTATCTGATATTTTATTTCCCATATCATTTTGTTTGAAAAGTATGTGTTTTGTTTGCCTCTCTCTCATGTTGTATACTTGTATTTCGTGAAACCTCGGGCACTCGTTAATGTTAATTCTTGAGTACTGAGTAGTATTCATGGGGAACGCGCTGTGGCCAGAGAGTTTTTTTCTTACTGCTGTTTTCTTTATTCTATATGCATGCTGTGATTGCAAAATGAAACATCATGAAGGAATCAAATATCTGGTTTATGAGTCGATTTTTACGCAAAATGCATCTTCATATCAAATCAAGAGGCTTCTGGTTTGTAGGTGCTCTTGGTCATTTTGGAAAGAGGTGGACTCCTATACATCCATGCATATATACATCACACTATTTAAATCCATCTCTTTCTACCCATCACCCTTGATAACAAGGTGATGTATATACATCGAGGCACGAGAGTTTTTTTGCCTTTTTGGAAATGCCTGTCCATGCATGCTATACAATATCTGATCTGATCTTTCCTTTTGTTTGTCTCATGAAGATGTTAGTTACTAACTTTGCTAAATGGGTTTCATTTTTTTCTTTTGCCAACTTCATACTCCTTAAAAGTTGATGTTGCTTTGAAACTATGTAACATCTCATAACAATCAACATCTAAATTTGTTTAGCCAAGAACAAGCAGATGACCTCTTTTTATACCCTTTTATTCACAATATTCTCTCATTCTATGCTGATAATCACCTTCCTAACTTATCATTGGTTGCAGGAGAAGAACCGGATCAATAAATATTGTTATTTCTTCAACAAAGACGACGACACCTCAAAAGTAAAACTCCGACCCTGACATATTGGGGGCCCTAGGCGGAAAAATAAAAACGGCTCCCTCAATAAGTGAAACTTCGAGAATCATTTTTCCGACAAGATATAGTAACATTTAAGACGTCTTAATGACTTCGTTGTTACGAAATCAAACTCAACAACTAATTCAAGTAAACCCAAAAAAAATCATTGTTATTTTGGTAAACCAGTTTTGTTGACTAATTTTTAAAGAGAAATTTATTTTCTCTTTAGACTTGTGGCATTACTAATGGAAGAACCCAAAATAGAAAGAGTGCCTCATATGCAACTCAATCTAAGTTTTCATATGATTAATATGCTCAATATTATTCTTATCTGGTTTGACTTTATTAATATACGTTTAAATCATACAAATCTTTATTTGCTAACAATCTATCATTTTAAAGCGATTTTAATATGTGTATAGCGCATCAGATGAGAAAGATAAAGATCCGCTCACATCTCACATAAAATACCTATAATAATTTATTTATTTATTTATTTTTATAATAGAAATATATATATTTTTTTTAATTTGGGCCCCTCAAATTTGAGGGCCCATGGCAAAAGCCCACTTGGCTCTTAGCCAAGCCCGGCCCTCCCCCCTACTCTCTAGCAACCAGAGTAATTACTTGCGTGGTATTTTGCTTTTTATAGGGGAAACGTCGAGGATGCTTTAGCAAAACTACATGTAATTATTTAGGAAAAATATATTTCAGTCATGTAGAAGTATAATGTTACCATAGGTCTTCTCAATCTAAGGGTTGGAAATGATTCCTATTTTATACTAAACAACATTCATACACTATACATACCGATGAAATGCACCAACTTATATGTCGAATACATAGCATCAAACCTCTTCGAAGACTGGAAGCTATGAGAGATAATTTTTAATCGACGTGTTCTCTGTCCAAACCAAACGCATCAACTTTTTTGGCTTCCTCGGCATCGAAATAACACGTAAAATATTAATTTGACTTGGAGAAATTGAATCAATCTGGCTATAAAAAAGGACGTCGTTTTGATTGCAACAAATTAAATCTCACTCTCTTTCTCTTCAATGTTGCTTGTGAAGACATCACATGGATTACTAGGTTCTGTTTTCTTTTCATGGAAGAAATTTTCTTCTCTTTACGGCTACTCTTGTTTAAGCCATAATTTAAAGTTGATTAATGATAATTGATAAAGCATAATGAGCTTTTCATATTATACACTTTAAAGAATTCGTTCTAATCCAATGGAGCCAATATAAAAATTAAATGATTTTAGGACTAACTAACATTAGTATGCCGTGTTACATTTTTAATTCTCTATGGATGAATTATTTATACGGTTGACATTATTAATCATGATTTACACTCACATTTCATGCTTACCAAATAGGAACGTCATATTCATTTCAAAATCTCCAAGAATTTCTTAAATCGAGTTAGATGAATGTAGGGTTTAACCTATTTAGGGGTCATCCACCATTCAAGATTGATAACATGTGTGGTTGAATATTTATATAACCTACCTATATTACAAGGGTTTATACAATTCTAACCATTTAATTCGACGAAATTTCTCTCTTCGAGGGCATACAAGTGGTGTGATCTTCACGTTGTAAATAAAAGCTCAAGAATTCAATTCTCCATGCTTCGCCTCCCCTAGTAAAAAAAATAATCAATGGAATGTAAACATAACAAAAATTATCTAAAATTGGAGTATATTACTTTTTTACGATATTCAAAAACTCCATCCACCTTACAAAATAATAAATTAATCAATACTATATCTAGACTAATATTAGATGCTTCACTCGTCCACAAAAAAAATAACTATATTGAGAACGACATGAGTTTTAATAAATGGTAGGTAGTGTTATAAGTGGAGAGTATAATTATAAACTGAATAATTATAAATAAAATGGATGTTGGTGTTTTAGATGGAATAAAGATTCTACTCCCTCCGTTCACCAAAGTGTTTAACATTTTGTTATTTTGGTTCGTCCATCAAAGTATTTAACATTTCATTTTTGTCATTTTAGGAAACTTTTATATTCCACCTTTAACATCAAACATCAACATCATTACTTTATCTACATTAATAGTATTTACAAAAATGTCATTGATGGACCCACATTTAACCTCACATATCAACATCATTACTTTATCAACACTAAATTAATTTTAAACACAAATTCAAATGGAACCCAAATTCTACTCACTACATATTTATATTCAAAGTCAAAGCACATTATTAAAACCCGTGCAGAATCTAAACGTTAAACATTTTCGCGGACGGAGGGAGTACTATTTTGTAATTATTAGAGATTAGAAGGTTAATAAAATGATGAGTTGTCTAGACTCTGTTATTATAAATGGACATGGCAAAATTTTCATAGATGAAATTGGAGAAAAAATTGTGACAAATTTATTGTGGACAAACTAAAAAGGTAATTGTGAAAAAAAAAAAACTTAACTTAAAAGGAGGGAGTATATGGAGTAATTGCACCAAAATACCCGAATTTTAGCCAAATTCTGATTTTGCACGTGACGTTTAAAATCTTTTTGTAAATACACCACCTTTCATCTTGTTCTGATTTTTCACACGCGTAAAACTTCCAGTGAAATTGGAGCTGATGTGGAGAACGGAAATGCCTACATAGATATAAAGGACGACGAAATAAACGACGTCATTTCTATTTAACTAAAATGACGTCGTTTCTCATTAAATAGACGAAATATTAGAGCTCAATCAAGAGAGATGAGTCGTCCAGAACACGCCCGCCAACTATTCAGCTCTAATATTTTGTTTATTTCAAGAGAAACAACGTCGTTTTAGTTAAATAGGAACGACGTCGTTTATTTCGT
>JAYJMF010322091.1:0-13046 GCA_036873715.1 Salvia sclarea
GGTCTTCAGTCTTCAGCCTACCAAAACTAATCTAAGGACCAAAACATGTAGGTCTCAATAAAAATTCTAAGGCATATCAAGGAGGTTTTGGGATCATTAAAACAATATAACACATTACATATATTTTCCCAACACAAGGTGAGACAATCGTGTAACGTTCTAGCGAGGTAAGACAACCATGCGGCTAATCGTGAATCAAATAATTTGAACAATTTTGCACAAATAAATCCATTGTGGGTCCAACACAAATTTTACATTTTCTATAACCATAGATGTGTAATTTTTGTTATGTAATTCGTATTAATTCTTACATCAACCATCTATAAACTTTATGATATAAAACTTATATATATCGAAACAAAATACTATTGGATTCGGACAATTAATAAGTACTACTATTAATGAATTTGAGAATGAATAGTATATTAAATTTTAAATAAAAATAATTATAAATCATGATATAAAGTTATCCCCGTCGAATTTCAATGGGTTACAATCTAGTTATATTGCTGTTTCAACGTTATATTTTCAAATAATTTTTTTCATGTCTCCTCCACTTCAAGTAGCCACTCCAACTCTTTATGACCCGAAATCAATTTCCAAAAAATGTATACGGTTTGAAGATTAGAAATCACAAAAATAAATAGAAAAAATCACTAAGAAAATAATGTTAATCTTAAATCCGCTCTTACACATGATAATTTGATATTTGCTTGGATGTTAACTTATGGAATTACATATCCTACAAATGACTTTGTCAAATAGGATGATGTCAGCTATTGAAATTCTCGAATTTGTAAAATTTACATATTGTTAACAAAATATTGCAATTGCTTATAAAATCTTTATTTTCTTAGAGAATCTTGTTGACTATGATTGTAATTATAGCGGCGATCTAGAGGAGTTTCTCAATGTTAAAGTTGTTAAAAACATAAATGATTAGGTAATTTTGTATTTTTAAAAATATAGCATAGAAAATCTTAAAATAAATAATATTATCAATGACTTTGCAAGAAAAAAAGTTCGAAGGTCGTTTTTATTATTAGTAAAAGTAATTTTGATTATTATAAGATCTCTTTAATTTTATTTGTCGATAAAGGGTCCATTTTTATTTTTCGCCCTGGGTCTTATTTTTGTCAGAACTGTCCCCGACCCTAAGATTGTATTTCCAAATACAAAGATAATAATATATATATACAAATTTTTATTTGAGGGAACAATTTTTTTGCCCACTTTCATAACAACACACCTTTGTCCACTTTCATAACAATACACTTTTTTGCCCACTCTCTCATTTTTACCCTTCAATATCCTTGGTATTTTAAAAGAAAAACCACACTTTTCCTACACAATTGTACATGTGTAAGAAAAGTGTAAAAGTTTGTAAGACACAAGTACAAAAGAGTTAGTTATAAGAGTTTGTAAGACACAAGTACAAAAGAATTCGTATTTGCGTATCGGTGGCTGAGTTGCTAAGGTTGTTGGTCGCCATCATCAAGTTCTACCGCTTGTCTCCTGACGGAGAGAAGCGGTTGTGGTTGGAGACCGATTGCTTGAACAATGCTCTCGCCATAAAGAACTTCTTGCAACGGAACTTCTTGAGCAAATATGGTGCAAATCTTGTAAAAGACAAAAACTACACTTACTAGGTAAGTTTACTGCACGTAATTGGTGCTTTGGTTTATAAAACACGTTTTGTGGTTTCTCACAACTAAAAAGAAGGGAATTCTCCCGCACGTAGTCTCGCCTTGTATGGGAGCAGGACGGATGCGTTGCTATACAAACTTGTGTTATGATATAATATTGATGTGGGTTATAAGATTGGAGATGGGAAAGAGTTCCCTTCTCGATCAACTTATAACCGACGCTAAGGGCATACCTAAATGACGTATGATAGAAGCGGGAGTGGCCAAAAAGAGGCTTCGTCGGACGAGTATTTGTCAGCGTTGGTTTGTTCCTGACGAAAAGATGGTCGATCTGAAGTTGGCCACAAAAGGGGCCAACTTCAATTGGGAGTATGATGGAATTATGTTGGAGCTATTGTGTTGTGATGGTGTGTACTAAAATACTATGTACTCTGGTATAAAACTTGTATTGTAATCTCAATCTTTGTTATTCTTTTTAAGTGATAAATCTTGTATTGTAATCTTAACTAGAGACAACAAAGTTGGCCCGGCCCGATGGGATGGCCAGGGATACCTTGGGTTAGAGTTAGGTCGTGCTCTAAAAATAGAGTCCCAAAAACAAATCGGGCCTAAAAAGCCCACCTAGATAGCCTTCGGGCCGATCGGGCTTTGGGACTAAATAGCCCGGGGTGTTCGGCCTAAAAAGCCCACCCTATTTTCTCATGTGTATATATATATATATCTTTATTTAATTTACATATCAATGTGTCATTGTGGTGTTTTGGTTGGTGTATTTATTTTTCAAATAAGAGGTCATGAGTTCAAATATTTCTCTAACTTCTTTTATTCATTTAATTTAATATATATATAAGTGTTATTGAAGACCCCATTTTTTGTGCTCATTTTGTGTCTTGTTTATGCGTAGATAATCTTTTTTTTTTTGTCGTGTCTTGGTGTCTGAAAGGACACTATTGAGGAATTGCAGGTGCAGTGAGAATCTTGGGCAAGTCTGGTCACTTCCGAGGAAAGAGGCAAGGAACAAAAATGAAGCCCTTGGTCAAGGCGTTTATCGCTTTCTACTTGACATAAACGCTTCATTTATTTTTAGTAAAAGTCTCATTTGCCTACCCGACCTGCACGCAAGGTGTTGTCGTGCTTACTAGGTGTATTTGTGTAAAACACATGGAAACACCGAATTTGAAAATTTTAAGAGTCCAACCTCCCAAATTGCATTTATTACAAAAATTCAATGAATTGAAGTCACATTACTGGAGATGAGTATTCGGTTACTCGGTCGATTTTTGTATAGAAAAAATAACCGAACCCAACCAATTTAATTCGGTAATCGAAATATATTTATGATAATTCGGTTAAACAGAACTTTTAATTATGCAAAGGGAAGCTCAATCGGAAATCTTGTCGGCTTCTTCCACGGTTGTCAGTTTATCTATAAATTCTCGCCTACTCCATGGCTGCATCAATCATTTCCCCCAACAACCGATTTGATTCAAACAATATCGCACGTAGGTAGGACAACTATATATATCACAAAAAGGTGGCAAAATACTCGCACGCAGATGAGATTCGAACCCATAAACACTAGTAAAGGAGAGTCTTTGGGCGCCTCAATGCTCACAAAGTTAGGGTGACAATTGCAAAATAAAGCATCAAGAAATGCAGGTGATATTGCATGAGAACTCTTTATCGTCAGATCCTCCAGTACAAGTATATCTAATCCATCCTCAAGTATCCATCTCCACCACCTTGCCAATTGTTCAAGTATATAGAGAGAGAAAGTCGGGATCAGCCCAGCATTTTCCCAAGTTAATTTAATGATGAGAACCATGGACCACTAGCTTCATCATAGAGATGGAAATTAATGTGCACATCCGCCTTCCATTCCCTATTGCGTGGTTTGAGGTCGAGACGCAACAGATCAGTACCGTCCAACCGAAACATTTGGATATTTGGAACATAAAATTCTGCATTCATGTTTTTGTATAAATATGATGTATGGTCGTCACGAACTCACCGTCGACGTCTCCATCAAGAACTCTCCATTATCGTTGATTACTTACTGTCGTCGTCGTTTGTGTCGTCGCCGCGTCCGTCTTCTCCGTCTCTCTCTCTCTCTCTCTCTCTCTCTCTCTCTCTCTCTCTCTCTCAGAGAGCGACAATAGTGGAGTGTCTTCCCACTCCCAAATCCTAATAACATACTTCGCTTTGAGTTATTTTTTAAAATTTAAAATTCAAAAAATTGAGCTACCAGACTGTAAATTGGAAGCTGTCTGATCGCAATTTTCAAATTGTTAGTGTTGACCGCTAGCTGTTGTCCGACCGCTAACTACGTGGGTAGTTGTCGGCTCCTTTAATTACAACAATATTTTGTCCCATTGTACACATTAATTTAAAAAAGTAGAGAATCTTGATGATTCTTAGTTAATTCAGCCTTGAAAATCGTAAAAGTAAGAGTGTGTAAGAAAAGTGTACTTTTGGTTAGGACATCAAGCACAAAAAAAGAAAGTGGGCAAAAAAGTGGAATCTCATAAATGTGGGCAAAAAAAGTGGAGTCTCATAAGAGTGGCAAAAAATGTTATTACCACTTTTCATAATATGTAAATGTGATAATTTTTTTTTAAAAAAATTGGGGCCTTAGACAAATGCCCATGTTGCTCTTGGTAAGGGTCAACACTATAGTGAAGGTGAGGCGAGCGCGACGGCTTGGCTATGCGAGAGACTTGGCAGCGCGCGGGCAGAGGACGGAAACCGATGGTTGGAGGCCGACGAAGGTTGCAGTGGTGGAGGTTCTTATATATGAGAGAGTGAGAGGGACGATAGAGAGAATGTGGGAGAGAGTGGCGCGCGATTACAATATGGGGTGCTAGGGTTCAATTTTTCTTTTGGTTAAGTCATAAATGTTAAGCTAGAACTATGAGCCTAGGAATTCGGACCTAGATGATTGAAGTTAAAAAGTGGATACAACTTCTGACAATAAAGCCCAAAGACTTCGAACCCATATGCCCGCGGTCATTCGGCTAGCACTTTTTTTTAAGACTTTTGGCATACCTATCGGACCTTTTAGCTACAACTAGGGGAGAGAATTTGGATCCAGGTTTTCGGGTAAACCGACACCGAACTGGGAACCGGCTGATTCTGGTCAACCGAAAACCGAATGTTTCGGGTTAGGGTCGGTTTTAGGTTATGTAGTTTAGTGGTTTCCGGTTTTGGGGTATACCCGATAACCGACCGGGTATACCCGAAAAACCGAATTTAAAAAAAAAATTGAATATTTTAGTTCCCCCACTAAATCAGAAAAAAACAAAACAGAAGAAAGAAAAAAATCACGCCGCTGCTCTCCTTCATTCTGTTTCTCAGCTTCTGCCCTAACCCCCCTCCCCCCCACCATTCTCGCCGCCGTCCGCCATCTCGCCCCTCGCCTTTGAACTCCAAGGTTAGTTGCTGCTCCTTTTTTATATAGTTTCAAATTTTTAATTTCGTAGTAGTCTATACATAATACATCTATAACTTTGAGTCTTTGATAGGTTGTAAATTGTAATGGCTTATTTATTTGAGTTTGTGGCTTTGTGCATAGCCATAGTTGATAGTTGAATAACTTGAATTAATAATACTATAATAGGATGTTCAATTGTTCATGTTGTTGGTTGGGCTAATGCCTAATGGCTGTGATTTCTTATTTTCTTTGAATTAATAGGTTGTTGACTTGTTGGTTGGGCTAATGGCTGCCCATTTGTGAGATTTTAGGTTGCCTATAGACTATAGTTGATAACTTGATATTTGAATGATAATGATAAATGTTCACTTTGTGAGATTGAGATGAGCAATGAGCATAGATGCTTACTACCTAGGCTGCCCTTTTCTAGTTTTCTCCTCACTTTTCTTAACTTGTTTCTTTTTGGTTTATTGTAATGTTAGATGAGTGGACTTGATGATGGTGGTGAAGAAAGGGCTCCTGATTTTGATGATGGCTTTGAGATGTTGGAAGATGTAGAGATAGAGGAACTTGCTTCAGAGACACAAGCAAATAAGGGGGCTGAGGTTGAGGCTAAACAAGTTGGGAAAAAAAGAAAGACAACTTCAAAGAGTACCACACCGGCACCGGTGAAGAGTACGAAGCGATCTATTGTGTGGCAAGAATTCATCGAGGTGATTCAAGAGTTGCCCGGAGATCCTCCAAAGATAAACCAAAAAAGCAAAATGTTTGAGATGTGGGAATTTACTTGCCGCTGATTCAGTGAAAAATGGTACGACATCTTTGGGGAAGCATATTCTTGCGTGTCAGAAAAGGCGCGAAGCTTTAGCAAAAGGAAATGGTCAAACCATGTTGAACTTTCAACCTAGTTTTGATCAACTAGGAATGGGAATATTGGGCACTTGGAAACTCGATCAAGAAGCGTGCAAGATGAGACTCTATGAGATGATTATTCGAGATGAGCTACCCTTCAAGTTTGTAGAGCGGGAAGGATTCAAGAGGTATACTGAATCTTTGTGTCCTCAATTCAAGATCCCGGGTAGGCACGATACGGGCAGATTGTGTGAAGCTATTTTTGGAGTACAAGACAAACTTGAAGTCCTTTTTCCAACAAAAAAGCATGGGAAGAGTGTCAATTACCACGGATTGTTGGACTTCAAGCAACAATACGGGGTTTATTTACGTTACAGCTCACTGCGTCGACAAAGATTGGATTTTGCATAAGAAGATCATCAATTTCAAGAAGATCTGCGGTCATAAAGGAGAAGACATCGGTGCTTCGATTATCAGCTCATTGGAGGATTGGGGGTTGAAGAAGCTTATGTGCTGCACGATGGACAATGCATCATCTAACGATGTGGCAATTAGGCACATGATCCCGGTCCTCAATAGCTGGAAGACGAGTATTCTTGGTGGGAAGTACATGCATATGCGATGTGCTGCGCATATCATAAACTTGGTGGTGTCAGACGGTATAGAGGAGATCGGGGTGTCGGTGAGACGTATTAGAGAGGCGGTGAAGTGGATAAAGGCTTCCCCATCAAGGCTTGACGGGTTCAAGGGCACCCTGCAGTACCTCAAGATTCCATTCGGGAAGATGTTATGTTTGGATGTCCCGACGACGTGGAACTCTACATATTTGATGCTGATGTTGGCTCTTCCATATGCAGACGCGATTAGGTTCTATGGAACAATGAACAAGAGTTTTATTGACGACATGAAGCAGAAGAAGTATAAAGATGAACCACTTGAATTGCTTGTAGAGGAGGACTGGAGCAATACGAAGAAGATTGTGAATTTTCTGGGAAAGTTTTATTCCATGACTCTTATCGTCTCGGGTACAAGATATGCCACATCGCATCTCTTTTTTAAAGAGATGTGTGATGTCTTTGATCTCATTGCTCGGTTGAAGCTTAGTGTGGATGATGGCACATCTGATATGGCCAACAAGATGAGGTCGAAGATGAGAAGTATTGGTTTGAGCATGAAAAAGACTTCAACCCGAGATGGAACAAGATTCTTTACATTGCCGCCTTGTTGGATCCAAGGCAGAAGTTGAAGCATGTTCAGAAGTGCCTCAAGACTATTTACAGTGAGAGACGGGTTAATGAGTTGTTAGTGGAGATCAACGCTACATTGTTGGAGTTCTTTGATTTCTATAAGCTCCAGATGACTCCGGTTGGTGCACCAGTGAGAGACGCTTCATTCCGTATACCTTCCATGAGTGTGACAGATGATGGGGCAGGGGATTATTATAAAGGTTCATGTAGCACTCTAGAGGTTGTTGATGAAGATGAGGAGCTAGATAACGTCTCTAACGCGGCAGAGATTACTATATACTTAACAGAGAGACAGTACAAGATGAAGAAGGATGAGGTTGATTCCTTTGATGTACTAGTCTGGTGGAAGCAGTATGGTGCACGGTTCCCTGTTCTAAATGAGATGGCAAAAGCTGTCTTGGGTATCCCCATATCTAGTGTTGCTTCGGAGTTGACATTTAGCACGAGAGGTCGTGTTTTATCTCAGTTCCGGAGTTCTTTGACTCCAAACATGGTCGAGGCTCTTATATGTGCTGAACATTGGTTGCGGTCTTCTTCGAGTGATATCTTTTTTAATGAAGAAGAAGATGTACCAGAAACTGAACAGGAGAAGGAATATGCATCGGGTGAGCGAGCATTTATAATTCTGTTATTTTTGAATAATTAAATCTTATATACTAATCTATTTTTTTATTAGTGTTGGAGCAATTCCAAAATGTACGTGTTAGTGGAGGAGCAGCAGAAGCATCTTGAGTTGGAGAATGGAGGGTGCTTTTGTTAGTTTGTATAGGGAATTTGGATATCCACTTATCTTATTTCCGATTTATATAACTTCCGTAATTGAGTATTTCATTTTGAGATGGTGATGGATAAGACTTAAGAACATCTTCGATCATTTGGTATGTTTTGTGACTTTGTGTTATCAGTTATGATTATGAATTGAACTTGTTGTAAATTGTGAAATGTGAATCTTTCATGGATTATGCATTTCAGCATTTATGCTCATCATTTTCATGGATTGTTTCATTGTTTTGGACTTTTTTGTTATGAATTATTTGATAGCTTTAAAGCCTTTAATTAGTGTTGAATTTGGATTTTGAAAAAAATAGGGGAATATTCGAAAAACAGGGGATTTGAATCTGCAATGAATAGTGACTCCATGCTGAAATTTTTAATTTTTAATTTTCGGTTAATTTCGATTTTTTGAGATCGAACCGGCGCCGGACAACCGAAAACCGAAGAGAGCCGAACACTCCGGACTTCGGTTTTCTATACATGCACATTTCCGGTTCGGTTACCCGAAATTTTGGGCCGGGTAAACCGAACCGGTCCGAATTCTCTCCCCTAGCTACAACTTCAAACTTTTGCATGTCTGTTGTCGTAGGCGTGAAGATAAAGTAAAAAAATATAGTAGTGGTTACTTTGCTACTATTGTCATTCTATTGTTGAATTGATGGTATTACTAGAAAGCTCATAACAAAAAGAAAAGGTCAACCATGCGACATCACTATATAACATTGTATCATGGCTAAGATTCGTCGGAATATGAGGAAAATTAGAACTTTAGTCTAATTATTACCATTTGATAATAATTATATTTATATTACTACTCCCTCCATTCCTTAAAAGTGTGCGAGTTTTAAAATGCACGGGTTCTAATAAAATGAGTGATAAAGAGAATGTGAGTGGAGAAAGGGTCCCACTTTTTGAAAAATTGTATGTATGTTGGTTGGAGATTGTTGACTTTTTAGTAAAATATGTTTCCGAAAAAGGAGTCTGCACACTTTTAAGGAACTGACATAAAAGGAAAAACTTGTACACTTTTTAGGGACGGAAGGTGTATTACTATTAGGGTCAGTCTTTTAGTATGTTATTAGCACCGAGTTGTTGCTTCCCTGAGACATGAGTTGTATCGTTTATTTTATCAGTTTATTTGTTTTGTTTAATTTGAGTTATTTCTTCTCTTTATTCTTCGTTCGTATAACATATTCTAACACCCCATATTTCTAGAAACCCAATTCATATGTGATAAACCTAATTTTTCTTTTTACCTTTAGGGTAATAAGACAAATCAATATATAGTTTTAAAATTTAGGGTTTTCGTCATATCATCCCCAAAATCTCTCCAAGTGCACCATTCTCAATCCTCTATTTTGTGGAGTTTTTGCATTTTTCCTTCATTTTAAATTCTCAAACTTTCTCATCCCACATCAAATTTTTATTAGACTTCACCAAATGAAAACCCTTTATAAATAATATGTATATTCTACCAATGTGAAACTCAAATTTAAATGACGGAGTGGTTCATATCGATGTTATTTGAACTACAATATCAATTTTATTTGGAAAAATAATAATAAAAAAATCTTCAATTTATTTTGCCAAAAAATATTACTTTTTTTCAAATTAAAAAATTAAATCTATTAAAATTTTCCTCTAAATCAATAAATAATATTCTCGCCAACATAGGGTAAAGCCATCTCACAAGCTCAATGAGCTCAGTAGGCGTTGCAGCTCTTCGTATTCGATTCAATTCCTCCATTTTCCTAATCTGGTCTAATGTTTACTTAAACGCTGCAAGAACACAAACACATTATTCATATCCAACCCTAATTAGCAAATGCACTAAAAAATCACCAATTGTAAGAACCTAATAAAATCATATATCAACAGACATTTGTGAGCTAAAACAAGAAAACTTGCTCATAGACATAATTTAGAACCAAACAAATTAATATATACTCCCTCCGTCCCACGTATAGAGACATTTTTCTATTTTGGTCTGTCCCACAACCACAGGTATAGAGACACTCCTTTGTTTTTTAGTAAAATTACTTTACTTTTTTACCCTCATATTTTCATCTTATTTACATACCATTCCTAATCAATATACCCCTCATTTTTTCATAATGTAACTTTCTCTCTCCACTCAATCCTACCATAATTTCAACTTTATTAAAACTCGCTCCACTTCAAAATGTCTCTAGGCTTGTGGGATGAAGGGAGTATATGTCAATTATTACATTCTATTGTATCTTCTTCCAACAATTCCTTCCAACAATAATTAAATAAAAAATATATGTCACGATATCTTCATTAGAAAGTTAAAGTTCTTGTTTTGAAATCGTAAATCTTGATATTATGTCAACTAAATATAATCCTGATATTTATAGTTTTGTGTCTATCTCACATCGAATATAATGAGAGATGTCCCCAAATTAATAAAAAAAATTCACCTAACCAAAACATTGATGAAATGGTTCATATTAATATCACGTTAATAATATCATGATTTTATCGAGATTGATAACAAACTTTGTAACAACTTATATTTATAAGTTTAAACAGGTCATAACAGGGTTATGTATTTGGGTAATTAGAGTGTATTACTTTATAATTTTTGAACAAGACGAGACTTCTGTTCATTATTCTGACAGGGCAACCATGTAGTGTATCGTCGAGTCGAGACAAGACAAGACTACTATGCATCGGAGGCAACCATATAACGTACTGACAGGTGAGACCCATTCTCAATTTTCTATTTTGTGATTTTTTTTGCATTTTAATAATTTTATTTTATAATTAATTAATTAATTAATAATCTTATTATGTTATTAATGAGTCAAACTCATAAAATATAATTTCAAATTTTAGTGTCGTATGATCATTGATCCTCTATAATTCCTCCATTCTCAATTCTCCAATTTCTATATTTATTTACATTTTATTCATTTTAAGTTTTATTAATTAATATTTATAGTTTTGTGTCTATCCCTTATCGAATATACATTAGATGTCTCCAAATAAAGATCTTTACAAAAAGGGTCATTCTATTCACCCAACCAAAATATTGATGAAGTGGTTCATATTATTATCACGTAAATAATGTCACAGTTTTATCGAGATTGATAATAATCTTTATAACAACTTATATTGATAGATTTAAACTAATCATAACCAAGATTACATGTTTGGGTAATTAGCGTGTATTACTTTAATGTTGACAAGACTATCTTGCATTATTCTGCAACCATTTAGCGTATCGACAAGTCGAAACAAGACGAGACTATTGTGTATTGGAGATAACCATAAAGCATATCGACAAGACGAGACGATACTACCGTGTATTGGAGGCAACCATATTGCATACAGACGAGACGAGACGAGACGAAACTACCAAACAATATTTCGACGAGGCAACCATGCAGCGCCCCAACGAGGTGAGACGAGACTAGCGTGCATTAGAGTCGGAGGCATATAGGTATACGAGACGAGACTATCATGCATTATTCTGCATCCATGTAGCTTATCATGGAGTCGAGACAAGACGAGACTACTGTGTATTGGAGGTAACCATATAGCGTACCGACAAGACGAGAAGATACTACCGTGCATTAAAGGGAACCATATTGTATGCCGACGAGACGAGACGAGACTACCGTGCCATATCTTGACGAGGCAACCATGCAACACTCCAACGAGGTGAGACGAGATTACCGTGCATTGTAGGCAAATAAGGATGAGACGTGACTATCGTGCAGTAATCCGATGAGGTAACCATGCAATGCTCCAACAAGGTGAGACAATAATCGTGTAACGTTCCAGCGATGCAAGACAATTATGCGACTAATCGTGACTCAAATAATTTGAGGACAATTTATTTTGCACAAATAAATTCATTGTGGATCCAACACAAATTTCACATTTTCTATAACCATAGATGTATAATTAATTTTTTAAGTAATTCGTATTAATTTTTACAATCAATCATCTATAAAATTTATAATATAAAACTTATATATATTGAAACAAAATACTAATGGATTTGGACAATTAACAAGTAACACTATTAACGAATTTGAGTATGAATAATAGACTAACTTTTAAATAAAAATAATTACAAATGATGTAATTTCCGTCGAATTTCGACGGATTACAATAGTTGCATTAATAATATAGTGATAATTTTAGTGTGACCCATAACTGTAGGATACATATTGCACACCAATTCATATATATCCATATGTTGTCTCGTCGAGCTCGATCAACAGTTTCTAACTAGTCGTGAATTTAAGTCGCCTTAATATCAACTAAGTGCAATATTCATAACTCTACTCAAACCACTTTATGAACTTATATAGAGCTACCATAAGATATACTCCCTCCGTTTTTTTTTTTTCTTTTTTCTTGGCTCCATTTCCTATTTGAGGTGTATTTTTAGTAATGGCACTTACGAAAAAAGGAAATAAATTTGCCTTAAAAAATTGGGCAACAAAAGAGGCTATACCATTTTACACACAAAAACACCACTTTCTTAATCTCCGTGCCGAAAAGGTAGGTGTCAAGCTAAAGAAAACGGAGGGAGTACCAAACATGTGTTTCATTAATGTCTTAGGGCTCATTTGGTTCGATTGATGAAGGGAGATGTACTGGTTTAATGTCCCTTCATCTATTGTTTGGTTCAAAAATCAATCATCTATTGGGCCCGAAATAATTATAAGGCCCACACTAAAATAGAGAGATGAAGGCATATTATCATCTCACCACATAGGTGGTATTATTTTCATCCATTATCTACAGTACAAGTGGAGCCCACATCAATTATCTTGAAAAATGTGTATTCCTCCAAAATCTCAATCTCTTTTCTTCTCTCTACAGACATCGGTCACCCCCTCCCCCTCTATTCTCTAATTTTCGGTGATTCACTCTCTCTCACGCCACCGCCACCGCCACCGCCACCCCAATCTCGCCCCTCCCCCCAAACCGCAGGTTCCCCCCCCCTCTTAATTCCGGCGACGCGTCTCTCCGGCGATTTCCTCTCCCTCACGCCCCTTCCTCTTGTTCCTCAACCAACACCCAAATCTCCCTTTCTCACCTCACTGCCCCCTCCGA
>JAYJMF010322310.1:0-13045 GCA_036873715.1 Salvia sclarea
GGATGAATGAGCAATTAAAGTACAAAGATTAATACTTGAAATAAGATAATGTTTGGTGGACTAGGTCGCACCTATTCACGAATAGCCACCTGGTGGTTAATTATGAAAAGTGATCACACCTTTTTACGAAAAGCCATATTGCTTCATGATTAATGGTGGATAAAGGATCGCATCTTTTCGCGAAAAGTCACCTATGACTATAAATAGGCCCCTAGATTTGATGATTAATTCAATTCATTAAATTCATTCAATTCATTCACAATAGAATTCGTAGGAATTTCTATCATTCATTCGATTAGTGTGTTAATACATAATCGAACTTCTCATAACATTCATCATCATAGTCAAGTCTAGGAGTTTATACTCAGTCCCGAGTATCTAGTTGTTCGCCGTTATTACGACACACAGTGCAGTGTCTCGTAATTAATTAAGTCGTTGTATCTTGGAGACGATTGCTATAGACCGTTTGCACAAGTACGCAGCAATCTCGTCTTGCGGAAAGAAAATCTTTCTCGCCTCGACTTTCTTTTTAGTCTACATTTCTATCCTCTCGTATATTTATCCATTTCCGACGAACCCTATTTACATTATATTTACCCTTTGAAGGATGGAAATGGTCTTATTTCCATGTAAGAGGATAACAACTGTAGTTTCGCCTTCTTTCAAATTTCAACTAGATAAAAAGCAAGAAAGAACGTTAACGTTGATTTTCCTATTGTTACAACGAATATAGATGACTTAAATATCGAAAGGTAAAAGGAGGAAGAAACTGAAAACTAAAATAGAGAGGGAAATATGTGCACAAGTTAACCATTTATTAGAGAACAACATCATCTAGAGCAAACCACTTAATTTCAGAAATGGGCCCTCAAATTTGGGAGGCCCCAAATTAAAAAATATATATATATTTTTATTATAAAAATAAATGAATTATTATAGGTATTTAATATAGAATGTTAATGAATCTTTCTCTCTCATCTGATGTGCTCTACATATATTAAAATCGTTTTAAATGATAGATTGCTAGCAAATAAAAATTTGTATGATTTGAGACATATAATTTAGACTCAAACCAAATAAGAATAATATTAAGTATATTAATCATATGAGAACTTGGATTGAGTTGCATATTAGATTGGAAAATAAACAAGGACTCCCTCCATCTCATTAAACATGACACTCTTTCTATTTTGGATTTTTCCATTAGTAATGACACAAGTCCAAAAAGAAAATAAATTTCTCTTTAAAAATTTAGTCAACAAAAGTAATTTACCAAAATAACAATAATTTTGTTTTTTTGGATTTATTGAATTAGTTGTTGAATTTGATTTCGTAACAGCAAAGACACTTAAAACGTCTTAAATGTTACTTTATCTTGTTGGAAAAATGATTCTCGAACTTTCACTTATTAAGGGGCCCATTTTAATTTTTTCGCATAGGACCCCAAGCTGTCCGGGCCGGAACATAACTTATTAATTGAACACAATATTACGATGTTATTAATGCTCTTTTGGACACAAAATAAATATACCGGCCGTGTGGTTTAGAAAAACAAATTATATAGATGTGTTTGGACGGATTAGAATCCGTTGGAACTTGCGACACAATATACATGAGCGTTGAGGTGTATAAGATGCGAATTCCTCTCCTCAACCATTGACTCCATTAATGTAATTATAGGCTGGAAAAAAGTTTGATTCTCATCAATATGGCATAAGAATATAGAATACATTTTATTCGTTTTTGCATTAAACGGAAAGGGATCTATTCACATGCTATATATATTTCGTATAAAAGCTTTTCATTCCAAACTGAAATAAGACCAATTACTTCGGATGGGATCTTCTATTCCCAATTTTTCGTGTGTCACTACGAATTTTGATAATTTTAATATTTTTTTTTATAAAATAAAATTTTATTATTACATAATATATCATGACTAATATTTATAGCAAGAAAAATATAATTTTAAAAAAATCATATACCACAATTTTAGAATATTTAGATTTAAAAAGTGCTTATTTTGGTTGATTATTCCAAAATCATGATATATGATTTTTCAAAATTTTACTTTTAACTATAAATATTAGTCGTAATATATTATATAATAATAAATTTTTATTTTACAATTTTTTTATTAAAACTATCAAATTCGTAGTGGCATACGGTGGCACACAAAGAATTGGGGATAAATTATCCCATCCGCAATTACTTTGGTTTGGTGGATGAGATATATAGATGAGATTAATGGGATAGAGGATGATTGAGTTATTTGGATTGTTAGACCGTGATGTGCGATAAATTGTATAATTATGACTAATTAAATTAATGTTGTATAATATTAAGATTGTCACTTTCCTTGTGTATGATTATGATTAAAATAAATTTGGTAAATGTAGTCTTTTAAATTTATATTATGCATTCAAGGTTGTTTGATTAATAATCAATCTTTGTTGAATAATAATCTTTCAATTGGATGATTAATACATGCAGACAAGAATAATCGTTTCAGAAAGTTTTAGTGGAAATTTATTCTACTAGTGGGTTCAGTCGAGGTTATTTCCTTTTATCTAGGAATTAGTTTTTATCTTAATAAGTTAGTGGTATTTTATTTAGGTTCAATCAGTTGAGATATTATAGGGTTTCTTTAATTTGTATATCCATTTAAATTCTTTGTAGTTGTTTGTTTATATGTATTTTTCAACTTTTTTGCAATAAGATTACATTTCAATTCTATAGTTTTTCTCCATTTCTTATTCTTTGTTGCATGGTATCAGAGCCTGATTGCATATCAATTATTTGAATCTATAATTCTAAGGTTCCGTTATTTTTGATAGAAAAATTATCACAGAAAAATGAGGGAAAAGAGAACATTTACACATTAAATTTTTCCTTCTTTTCCATCTCCTTATCTAAAAAAAAAGAGTTTTATTCTTTCTTCCTCCTCCTTTTCACTCCAATAGAAAGATAATATTTTCACTCTTTGCAAGTGAGATAGTATTATCCTTCCATTTGAGTGAAAAGGAGGAGGAAGAAAGAGTAAAACTCCTTTATTTAGATAAGGAGATGGAAAATAAGGAAAAATTTAAAGGGCAAATGTTCTCTTTTCCCTCATTTTCCATGATAAAATTTTCCATAAAAAAAAACGGAGCCTAAGAAAATATATGGTGGAAGTAATGCATCTATAGATAATCTTGTAAGTGATAACTATAGTTATTGATCTTATCTCATTTTATACATTTCAATCTTTATAGTTGTTTTATTTCTCTGTATCTTCCAACTTTCAGTAGCATTAAGATTTCATTTTCAGTTCTCTCTGGTTTATCTAATTTTTCTCTGTTTCTTATTCTTTGTTACAACACAAACTCAATTATTCAAACTAAATATGTGATTATGCTTGATTATTTTATCAATCAAGGATAATCGAAAAAAAAAAAAACTCTTAGAAGACAACTGGATCATATGATCCCTGCAGCTCTGGGACTGGGACTGGAACTGGGACTGGGACTGGGACTGGGTCTGGATCTGGATCTGTATGTGAAGGACGATCATCGATGGTTTGACCGTCTGCAGGGGCACATGGAGACCTGGAAGGCGCCTGGTGGTGAGGCGAGGGCTGCGTCATCAAATTCTAACCAACATTAAATTTGTGAGGGAAGTGGAATACTCCACTATACTATACTATGATACCTGCAATTTAGGTCGAAGAGCCTCGACTGCTCCTTTACTCTTCTGCAATTTAGGTTCAAAACCCAACATATATATTAAAGAACATAATAATAATAATAATAATAATTACTTACTTACTTTACCCAAAGCCCAATCCGCGGAGTCAAAGAAAGCGCGCTCATGATCCTGCCATATATTATAACATATCATATGACATACTAATAACCTCTAGCTCAACCAAAATCTACACTATACCTTAGAGATCAATGGGGGCTTCTTCGCCACCAAACCGCCATACTTTTTCTTCATAATCTCCTCCTACCATAAATATAACCATCATTCTATAACTCCTCCAGAGATATATATGTATCCACACAATAATTAAACATACCTCCTCTTGGGAGGCCATTTGGTCTTCAACATCTTCTATACCCAAATTCTCACCCTCAGCTTCTTCATTTTTCTCATCTCTCTCCGCCATGTTCTATCCTTTCCCTCCACAAACTAATTAATGTTAACAACAATTTCTATCTTTCCAACATTCATCACAATTCACAACCCAACCAATTGTGCTCAAATTACTCATTTCCCTCTGTTTCTTTAATTGGATTTACTTATGGATCGTCTAGTCTGTACATGTAATTTCAACACTCTACGAGGGCATGCTTCAAATAACAACAAAGAGAATGCAGCTACAACTACTTATAAGTTCATAAACAATCTTCACTCGTATTCATAGCATCAAGTAACAGGAATCACATGTTTCACTTACCAAACGAAAAAATATTGACAGATCCGATTAGATAGCTATAGAACTTGAGGCACCTTTATAGTAAGTCACAATTCAAAATCAACAGTATATGGAACTTCTAATGAAAAATATGAACTATAGAGAGAAAACAAGCGTACCTGAAACGGAAACTAATACTACAAAATTCTACCTAATTTTCACTCAAAAAGAGAGATTGCGTTGCGGTTGAGCTCGAATGGAATAAGGAGAATTTGGAATCTGACTTTTACATGTTCTTATTCTGATTCATATTCATTGCTTAGTGGTTGTTTTGGGCTTGGGAATCTATCTGTTGGGCTAATCAAATGGGCTCAGACTTCCATGCATTTTCTAGAACAAATAGTTTCTCATTTCTCTTAATGGTGTATTCTAGATAACTCGACTTATAAAGTACAATCAGAATTTGGATTAGGAGATGATCTATTCCATTCAGTAGCCAAACATTGCCTTTTTAAAGAGAAAAATAGCAAATATATCACGAAAGACAATCCACATGAACAATATTTAGAAGTCAAAAGGGGTAATCTAACACACCGAATCAAATAGCTAGACAATGCACAGCTCTATAATTTATTGAAAGCCGAAGATCTATTTCATTTCTCCACATGTTTTCTACCCCATAGCCCATTTATCAACTCCTTCATAACTAAACCTGTCTCAACTCGATCCTCAATTGGCCCTGTCTCCTTCCTCCTATCCAATCCCCAATCTTCTCGAAAAGCATTAAACAGTGGCCTGCTGCAAATATTGGAACTGCATGGATAATTAATTAATGACATCATCGCCCATCAGACTCTAAATAAAATCAGATTTAATTTGTTTTCATTTCACTATTGTACATCAAAGTTGTCTTTACGGAGTGTTTACTTAGAGGGATATCATAAATCTTTGATGGATAAAATAGTCAAATTGTCTATCAATACTCAGGATTTTAGCATAAATAAATAATTAATCATCGCAGAATGCAACCTAATAAAAACATGAAACTACTAAAAAGAAGCACAAATTTTACATTAATTCTCGTATTGAATATACAAGATTGAGAAGCAACAGAAAAAAAGAAGTAGGAATTATGCTAAAAATGCGACAAGCTCATCTATTGATTTCAACGTCTTCTCGTAGTATAAATAGGACTCATAAACCTTGGGCGTCCGAACGTAGTAATCAAACTGCATCACAAGAAAAGACAATGAGAGAAGAAGTGCAAATATTATGTGTGAAATAATGTGTGAATTGGCATACCTGAGCCATGTTATCGACCAACTGATTAGCAGTCTGAACGTAGGAGTTCCTTAGATTCTGGGGCACCATGGTGATGGCGGTGGGCATGTCTTTGGATAGATAGGATTGCTTGACTCGAATGTAGAAGATGACGTACCTCCAGGACATGCTCTCGAGCATGCTGCGGAGGTCGTGGAGGCCCTCCGCCGTCTGCCGGATCCTAGCCACGGAGTCCTCCGGCGAGAGCCCCGGCTCGAAGTATTTCTCCCACAGGAAGGAGCGTGTGCCCCACCTTTGATCATCACTCACTGCGCCGGCGGCCGAGGCTCCTCCCATGGATGTGGTGAGGATCATCATCATCATCATCATTTTGCGTCGCGGGAGTATCACTGCACCTGCCCTTTCTTCCATACCCATGCTGCCGATGCGCCCGAGGAATGCCGTCCACGTCGAGTTCGGGATGGTGCTGCTGCTGCCCATGGCTGCTACTGTCCACCCAATGCCCCATCCACAACAACATTAATGGATTTCCAGATCAATCTCCACCTTTCATTTTCTTTTCATTATCTCTACTTTTTCATTTCTTTTCCTAACAAAATTAACCAACATTTACAATTTCACCCACCTCCGCTTGTGTTATCATCATGTATAAAAAACCCTATATTTACAAATTCGTTACAACTTACTTTTATATTTACAAATTCTCACTAAATTTGTTCTGCATTCTCCGTGAATAAAATTCCTCTCTTCTATCTGTGGACGTAACTAACATAACGCTAGTGAACCACGTGATTCTTGTGTTCTGTGTATTTTTATTTGTATTCGTTATATCTCTCTCGCGCTCATCGATAAATGTCACAACAATATATTATGAATAAAAAAGTAAGGTCATAATTAATACTATAAATTCTTCCAAATTATAAATGAGATCAATTTATTATGTGGACGTCGGAAAGAAGATATAAGTGAAGGTTTGAGTACTCAACTTGTTGAATAAGTGACAAATATCATATCAAATTCTAAATTATTTGGTTTGTCCGAAAAATCTCTTAAATTTTTAATAATATTAATAAAAGATTCAAATCATTCATATAGAACCATAAATGTTTTTATTATCATTTTTTATTAATACAAAATTGACTGACCAACATGGAAAAAATGATTATTAAAATAAAATTATCAGTTTTTTTTATATAAAAAAGGTTATGAACTTTAACAAATAATTTTTTAAAAAAACCCAACATACAAATATCTTTTAAATCCTAATCTATCATATTTTTATCAAAAATATAATGCGTTCATTTTTCGATCGGCTGAGAAACCCAAGTTTACAAGTTGAAATTTTGTTTTTTCTTCAACGATATCCTGTGTTCATCTTCTGGCCCGCTGAGAAACATAAATCTAGCTACACGTTGAAACACTGATTTTTCTTCATAGTTCGAGGATTCCAGGACCAAAAATGAGCACGGGATATCAATGAAAAATAATTGATAGTTTGGGGTTTTAAAAAATATTTGTGAAGTTCAGGACATCTAACATGCAAATAATTCAGGATTTCGAATGATATTTACCATAATTTATAATAATATATCTTAAGGTGATAACTGGATTAAATCCTAAAAGTTTGTCACAAAAATATTTCAAACTTTTGATTATTAGAAGACACAAGCTAGCTATTAATTTTGTACTTAAAATATCTTTATTAATGTCTTTGGTTGATGAAAAGCTAACTGAGACATCCATGTGGAAAAAATAATATTCCCTCCCTTCCATAGATATTAGCCTATTTCATTTGTACACAAAAATTAAGAAAGAAGGAAAAGTAATATAAAGTGGTGTAGAGTGGTGATAAAAATATACTCCGTGATAAAAGTTTCCAAGAAAGAAAATAGACCAATATCTTTGGGATCAAATACCCCAAAAAATAAAACAAGCCAATATCTTTGGGATAGAGAAAGTATTATTTTCACTAGAATAATCTTTTAACGAAATATCAATTTGTATTAATTAGTGTGATGAGGATAAATTATACCCTTCCAAGTCTGGCGAAAGAAATGTCATACTTGACATAAGTTACAAAAAATGAGAACATGATTCCAAGTCTGGCAAAAGGCCTCACAATGTGACATGTAGGTATGGGCTTCTCAAAGCAAGGTCAAGTTGCAAGGCGCCTCCAAGTCTGGGAAGCCAAGGTGATAGCGGCCAAGCATGGAAGATGCCACATATCAAGCTCCTTTCCAAAACGCATGGAGAATCATTCAGAAAAGAGATCGTACGTATTGCCACGACAAGCCCGCTCATTGGTCGACAATAGCTTAGCAAAATAACCGAAAAAGCGAGATGAATGGTACTCTAACAGAGCCTCGGTGTCAGACCTGGAAAGACACTATTGCCCTCGACGGTTAACAACAATGACTAGTGTGCCCATGTACAACCCATAGTTGATTTTCTTATTGTAACCCTCTCAGAGTGCACTATATAATTGAGCACAAGAAATATTGTAAAGGAGATTGATAACACTTCGTCTTCTCCACTCCGAAATTCCACCATTTTTAATAGAAGAGAAAAATAAAGAAAGAACTTAAGGTTTCATGGCTTATTTTCATCATATCTCATAATTCTTTCACCTGTGACATAACTCCACACCCACAAAATCTCTCATACTCCGAGGTCTAGGATGAGAAAGTAAGTAGCTTCGGCTCACCTGAGTCACGTCTGGTTTCATCGGTGAACTTGACACGGTTAGGTTATTTCTCTCTCCTCACCTCGACCTCTTTCTTAGTTCCCGTATTCTCCGTACTCCTAATCTCACCGCTGATGCAAGTTAGAAATAACTCATCATAGTGTATGAATCATATGTAAAACAAATATCTATTTTAATTAATTAAAATCGTTCATCCTTTTTATTATCTCATCCCACATTCTTTTAAAGATTGATGGCAATAAAGCACTGTAGACCTATCAAATGTAACGTAAAATTGTCACTGGTCATAAAAATATGATTATTGAAATGTTAAATATATATGACAAAATTATAAATTTGTTAGTTGCATATATAGAATTAACAACATGTAATAAGTTAATTTTTTATTTTTTATATTTTAGTATTAAATATTAACATTTTAAAAATTAAATAATGAGTTTTTTATCATTAAAATACATACATACATATCATATATCGCACCACAAACCGAACTTTATACAACATCCTACATTGCAACATTCGATTCATGTTGCTCTTTTTCTAACAACTCGAAGCAATAATAATCTTGCATTGTTAAACAACTTCATCCATACTCATTTGTTTAGCATATATACGTCGTAAATTCCTCTCTTTCCAGACTTGATAAGCAACCACCGAAAAGGCAACATAGATAGAGATTCTGAGCACCACTCTTTGTAGTACATTGTGTAATGAGGAAGGCTCTTTCTCTGTTCCACTCCCGTTGCATCGGAGTCAAATGACACCATAGTTTAACCTCCTTCCAAAACTTCCCCGAGACAAAGCACTCAAAGAAAAGGTGGTCCATATCCTCATTAGCATCTGAACACAAGCAACAATTATGATCCACATTGATACCCATCCTCTGTAAGTGCATACATGTGGGCAGACCCCCATGCATCATCATCCAACTCACAAATATACATTTTGGAGGAGCTTCATTTTGATAGATCAGCTTGCCCCATTGCACTTTTTGTATATCTCCCATTAAAGCTTTATATGTCTTTTTCTTATGGAATGCCAATCTTGATTTATCCACTCCTCCCCGTCCTGTGAACCAAGAAGATAATTTCGGGTCCTTATGAGGACGGTTTCACCACCTTCTCACCACTAAGGAAGAGAACTGACAACTTCGGGAGATCTCCCCCTCTTCAGTTCGAGAAAGAGTCGGACCTCGGCTCACGGTCAATGAGAACTGACCATATCTATCGCTAGAAATCCGAAACATCACGAGCTCTCGAGATCTTGGAACCTCAGCCCACTTCAAGACCCGCCGAGCCACAAGGTGAACTGAGCTCTCTTAAGCTCAGATCGAAGAAAGGAGAACCGAGTTCTCTCAAGCTCAGATTGAAGAAAGGAGAACCGAGCTCTCTCAAGCTCAGATTGAAGAAAGGAGAACCGAGCTCTCTCAAGCTCAGACCGAAGAAAGGAGAACCGAGCTCTCTTAAGCTCAAGACTTGGGAAGAAGACCTGACTCTCACGAGACCCGAGTCACATCGGCTGAACCACCCGGACTCAGGTTGGACCTGGAGAATCTTCGATCCGGACGCGAATTGTATCTCATGGACCAAGTACTCTTTTTCCTCTAAGGTGTTTTTCGCAATGGGTTTTCGCCTTAAAGTTTTTTAACGAGGCTTGGGCCGATGGGCCGTCTATTAGCCCCATCAGTTTTAGGTTAACTTTTCACCCTACAAATAGACGGATTTGCCCATGTAAGGACCAAATCTGAAATACCGATCTTACCCTCAACTGTACTCTATAAATAGAGGATAGGTCATTTGTAAAAAGGTTGGAATTAAAATTGGCTGAATATATACAATCTCTCTACTTTCTCTCCCTACTTTATCTTCTTCCTCTCATCTTCCTCTCTTTACTGCTTTTCGACGAGCTCACTTTCTTCCGCCGCCGCCCAGATCAGCCTCTGGCCGGATCAGGAAGCTATCTTTTTCCTCTCTTCTCCCATTTTCCCGATGGTGGATTCGGAAGAACTCATCATGCCCCAAAGATCTTCTTTACCATCCACGAGCAGTTAGCCGGTGTAGCCATATCCTTTACCTCATTTAACTTTATATAGTACCCATGTATCCACCTTATCCATACCTTATCTTTTTCTTAGCTAAGCATGCACCAAAACAGCTTACAAATAGCTGCATTGTTCCAGATTTTCATATTCAAAATACCCAAACCTCTAGTATTTTGAGGTACCCAAGCCACCAAAGCTCTTTTTGAAGTATTTGCTCTAAATGTCCAAAGAAAAGTTATACAAGTAGTTTGTATTACTTTTAACACCTTCTGGGCAATCAACAAGATCTGACTCCAGTAGCCCTATACCTAATAGAACAGACCTTATCAGTTGCACTCTTCCTACATATGATAAAAGTTTAGATGTCCAATAATTAACTTTAGCTATAATTCTGTCAATCAAAGGCTTGCACTGTAATACAAAAACTTTCTATAATGACAAAGGTACCCCCAACTATCTGAAAGGGAGCATTCCTTGACTCATACCAGAGATTCTCAGAATTTCAGCTTTGACCTCCTTTCTAACTCCACCAAAATAAATACAAATTTTAAATTAATTTGCATTTAAACCCGAGACAACAGAGAATTTCATGAAAGCTTCCATCAGTTTCTCCATAGATAAAGTATCCCCTCTTGCAAACATCAATAGGTCATCGACAAAACAAACATGAACAATCCCAATTCTTTTGCATCTAGGATGGAAATGAAAGTCTCTCTGTGATCTCAATTCCATCAAACACCTGTGCGGATATTCCATACATATTACTCCCTCCGACCCACGAAACTTGTTACGTTTTTCATTTTAGTCCGTCCCACGAAACTTGTTACGTTTCTATTTTTGGTTAAAATTAGAAAAAAAAATAAGGGATTTTAAGTATAGTTATCTTAACTAATTGCACCCCTTATTATTCCCATATTTCACCCCTTATCACTTTATTACCTACCCACTTGCGACACTAACACTAACTCCTTAAATTTCATACCAAAAAGAAATGTAACATGTTTCCTGGGACAGATGGAGTACAAAAGTAGGGTGAGATAGGATCCCCTTGCCTCAATCCTTTTTTTTTATTGCATTGAAAGGAACAATTTGTTACCCATTTACACTGATGGTGTAAGATACAGTAGACTGACATTCCATAATCCACTGCACAGATTTATAAGGAAAGCCCAGTTCCAACATCAAGTACTTCATAAAAGGCCACTCCAATGAGTCATAAACCTTCTGAAGATCCACTTTAATTTAACCGTACACCAGGGGGAGATGTGCTTCCTATTGTACCCTTTGATCAATTCATGACTTAGGATGATATTGTCAAAAATACTGTCTCCCTTTCACAAAAGCAGACTGACTTTCCCCCTGTGATGATATCAAGAATCCTCTACAATCTATTTGCTAGAACCTTGAATAAATTCCTTGACAAAGCTAGCAAAGCTCTGTTAGTCTCTCTAGGCATAAGTCTAGTGTGAAAAAAATTGTTGCACAGCCTGAATAATATAAGGGTTAATAGTGTTTTATATCCCCATCTTTTAGCTTTTTCCAAAATATGACCTCAACTTTCATTTATTCGTAATATGTCCCCATCTTTCAACTTTTTGTTGGAATTTTTTATATGAAAAATCCTAGTATAACCATATTCCAATATGGTGTTTATTTTAAGTAGATGGATTTTATGTATTTATTTGTTCATATTCAAATTCGGATGAATGAGCAATTAAAGTACAAAGATTAATACTTGAAATAATATAATGTTTGGTGGACTAGGTCGCACCTATTCGCGAATAGCCACTTGGTGGTTAACTATAGAAAATGATCAAACCATTTCACGAAAAGTCACATTGCTTCATGATTAATGGTGGATAGAAGTCACCTATGACTATAAATAGGCCCATGGAGTTGATGATTAAATCATTCATTAATTCATTCAATTCATTCGAACTCAGTTTCGAACTCGCACTACTACATTTTTTGCCTTTAACATCGGACCTTTAACATCAAACATTTTAAAAGTCCGATGTCATATGTAAAATGCCCGATGCAAAGCTTTGTCCGATGTCTTTAAGCGAAGAAAAGCGCTGAAAGACATCGGACCCGATGATTCGATGTCATTTAAAGTAAATGTCTGATGTGGTATTGATAGGATATGGGCCCAGAGGCCAAGCCCAACTACCAAGCCCAAAGTCAAGCCCAGACAAAGGAAACGACCTCGGCCATCCTACCTCGGCCAGGCAACCTCGACCATCTGACCTCGTCACAACGACGACCTCGGCACAACGACCTCGGTCCATCGACGTCGGCCTAACGACGACCTCGTCACAACGACGACCTCAGCACAACGCCTCGGTCCATCGACCTCGGCCAGGCAACCTCGGCCATCCGACCTTGTCACAACGACGACCTCGGCACAACGACGACCTCGGCACGACGACCTCGATCCATCGACGTCGGCCCAATGACCTCGTCACAACGACGATCTCGGCACAACGACGACCTCGTCACAACGACGACCTCGGCACGATGACCTCGACACCATGACCTCGGTGCATCGACGTTGGCCCAACAAGTGACCTACAGCCATCAGCGCCCAAGAAGCCCGAACAAAGGCATGGATAGGCTCGGA
>JAYJMF010322639.1:0-13035 GCA_036873715.1 Salvia sclarea
TTGACCTACCATATATAAGTGATGTCTAAACCCTAACCCTAAACCATTGTATCTCCCTATAAATAGAGGCTTTAGCCTTCATTGTAATACACATTTGTATACTCATGAATACATTGCTATTCTCTCTACTTGTTCTCTCTACGTTATTCTCTCTAGTTTATCACAAAAATAACAATTTTCAACTGCACATAATAATCTTTTCAAAAGTGAAACTCATTCTTCACTCATTTTATTAAAATACATGACGCATGTTATATCCATAAAAAAAAGAAAAAATATGCGGTATTTTGATCAGGACATTTATAAAGGACGAAGAAACTCAAGAGACGGATAATTTAGTTTTATAACTCATTTTATTAAAATTCATGCCGTATTTTGATCAGCACACACTCATAAGTGACTAGAGAGTTTATGACTTAATAATTTAGGTATTTTAAGATTTTAACACAAATAATTAACGTAAAATTCAATTTGAGGTCACAATAATCTCAATGATTTGTTTTAGAGTGAGTGTAAAGAGAGAGAGAGATTTTGCCCTGAGCGGTTTCCATTAACACCAAAACCTTGTTTTCTCGACCAACTCTGCACCTAACGCCGCCTTGTGCCTTCCGCCGCCGCCTCAATTCCCCCCCCTTTTTCTCACCTCACTCCAACAATTCCCCCCTTTTCTCTTCATCTTTCAACTCAATTTCCCCCCAATTTACATTCCATTCCACCCCAATTCAAACCCAAAACCATGGAGCTCCAATTTCCCCCAATTTCGAATCCCCTCTCCCTCTTCTTCGCCGGCTATTTCATCATCTACCTCTTGGCTTACTCAATCATCTTCCGCAGCTGGGCCTCCAAGCTCCGCCCCGAGGCCTCCAGCTGCGCCATATCCCTCGCCCACGGCACCCCCGCCGTCTTCCTCGCCGCCCGCGCCATCCTCGCCGACCCCGCCCGCGACTTCCACTCCGCCAACACGCCGCTCCAGAGCCTCGTATTGGACTACAGCATTGCCTATTTCCTCATGGATCTTCTCCACTACCTCGTCTTCTACCCCACCGACCTCCTCTTCATCGGCCACCATCTCGCCACGCTCTTCGTCTTCGTCACCTGCCGCTACCTCGTCTACCACGGCGCCTTCGCCATCCTCGTGCTTTTGATCCTCGCCGAGGTCACCAGCTTCTGCCAGAACGTCTGGACTCTCGCCAGCGCCAGGAGGGCGGATGTGGGCTTTGCAGCTAAGGTGTTCGATCTATTGTCTCCGCCTTTTTATGCACTCTATTCTATTGTCAGGGTCTTCTTTGGCCCTTATTTTGTGTATAGGATGTTTACATTCTATGTCACTGGGGCTGCGGATGCTGTGATTCCCAAATGGGTCTGGATTTCGTGGCTGGTCGTCGTCGTCGGGGCCATTTCAGTTAGTATACTGTGGATTGTGAATCTTTGGATTGTCTTCTTTAGAGAAAAGAGTAAGAGAGGTGAAAAGAAGGTTAGATAGAGGCAAAGTTTCTGTTTTTCTTGAGAAGGCTTTCTTCTTACATTATTCTATGTTCTATCATCTATGTTAGATGAGCTTGGACATGGAAAATAGAAATGGAATACATTGCTATAATGTTCTTGCAATGACAACGTGATGACTTTGCATTATGAATTTATGATTGTGTTAACCTTTGTCTAGTGATCTTTTCAATTTTATGATGTATTTCTGTTGGTGTTGCTTTCTCCAGTTTTTTAATGCATTTGGGTAATCTTGATGGTGAAAACCAGAAATAGATATGGCCTTGTTGAGTAATTAATGTTGCTGATGGCTGTCACACTTTAAATTATTATTACAAGTTATTAAAGAAGTCTGTTGCAGTGGGCCCATGTGGAGGCTCTCATATTTTTGGGAGAATCTTTCTTTTTGTTGGTGGAGAGTAGGTTTAACTTTATTGTTTTATTTGACTTGTTTAAAAATAATCATTATTATGTTCTTGTGGTTCCCTCCCTACCGAGGAAAATTAGTTCTACAATCACACGTCATACAAGAAATTTGCATTTTGGCTTGAAGAATGTGTATCTCTTTGTGTGTGTGTTTGTGTCATGTTTTACAAATCCTACAACCTAGGAGATATTTGAACTACTTAATCTCCGAAGTGCAGGTTTAATAATACTTTTTCTTAATCAAATTTTATCATTTCTACATTTGAGGAACAACATAGTAGTGTTTCATTTCCATATAGCGTACTTACCAATTGCAAGGAATATACATAACTTTGAAACATCTGAAGTATTGTGATGCCTCTGACTGCTTGATGGCTCCAAATGACCTTGACAAATTTATTCCCCAGGGTATTTAATTATTTTGTGTCTGCTGTATCCTCCTGCAAATCCATTTCTCCATATCCGGTGATTGCATCACGTTTTAGCACCTTGAGAAATAAATGTGTGGAATTAAAGTTGCATGCTTCTCTGGCTGGACTTCTTTTGATGGCTAACTATATGCAGGCAATTTCGCACCACTGTTCTTATTTCAGTTGGGCAGTCTTTGATTCTACATTCTTGCTTACTGTGCTTCTAAAGAAAGAGGTGAAAGTGCTTAAGAGTAAAACTCGTAATTCTTAGCCTGCAAGATTATATTTCTTAGGCCTCCGATGGGTGACAGTATCATCAGCATAAGTCCCAGAATAATGCAAATCTGACATATAGAGGAGAAGGGTTAGTGTGCATGATACTCATTCTATTTATAGTGCTAGTGACTTTATGCTTTACTTACCCAGTTGGTGAACCAAGATAAGCTGAATCTTTTTGGTTTATAGATTGCAAGCCACATGACACAGGGCAACTGAAATAGAAAGAGAATAGAAGAGTCAGCCAATAATATCTAGATAAAACTGTATTGAGAACTGAGTTTAAAGGATGACTTACAAAGTAAGTTGTCGGGGCAAAAGCAAAACCTCCGAAAAATCCCAGCAGCCCGCCAAAGAATGGGAATGTTATGGCAATGAACATAGTAATTGCTGGGGAAAACGTTAGGGTTAAGTTTGCTGATACTTCTGCATATGAAAACTTTGAAACTAGCAAAAAAATTTCAGTTAAGCGAGGGCGTGGAGTTGGTATATGATACTAACCTACGTAGATGTTGCGTGAGATGAAACGAAGCCAAAAGCTTGGTTTGAACCTCAGCGTTTTCACTAATACAGTTTCAATCATGTCAAAAACTGGCATGGCATAAATCTGCAGAGGATGGGTTCCAATATCATAAAATAAAAACTATTGTATTACTCAGGAAGTGGTTGTAAAAGATAAAATCTTGCCATGTAAGCAATGAAAAGTGAACCTGATAACTTCCAATAACGTGGATAACCACAAACATGTTAGCTGCTGCTATGAGCCATGCAGGTTTCTCTAATGAGAGAAGTATGTTGTCCTGGACTTGGTTCCCAAACATCCTGTAGCCAATAAGAGCAACAGGGAAGTAACACAATGCAACAACGAAGTAGGCAACCAGCACACCTTTCCACATGGGCTTCTTCGAAGGCTTCTCTGGTGTTGAAGGGATAGTTGCCTGAATCTCCAATACCACATTGTGACCAGCATAGGCGAAAGCCACCTCCCCCAGGGCTGTGAAGAAGTCAAAAACTTTTCCAGCTCTGCTCGGTGAAGGATAGCTGTACTCAACGCCCGCTTGGACTCCCTTGTGAAGTGAAGTTGTCCAAGCTATTGTTGAGTAACTGTATATTTAGAAAAGAATGTAATTAACTTTGTCGTTTATAAACTTTTCTTACTAATTCTACCTTATAACTAACATTGTTGTTTACAATTTTTCTTACTAAATCTATCTTTTGTGATCCTGCATTAGTTTCAGAATTCAGATTGAGGAGGGAATGGTCAAAGGTACTGAACACTTACGTTAAGGACATGACTGCTGCAGCTAAAGATATCCCAGAGATCGAGTTGAAGTTTGGCAGATGGGAGAGAACAAAATGAGCAGAGGCGAATATCATTATGAAGTAAGTAGTTTTGATTTCCTTGCAGCTTCCGCACACTGTTTTGTGGAATTTCTTTAGTGATTTACCTCCAGTTACCATGTAAACAATATTGACACCAACTTCGACGATTAGTTGTTGAGGTACTACAATGTAAAGGCCGAGCTTTTCGCCAAATGCATGCTGGCCAAGTTCATGGTATCTGTCAAAACGTTTCCCAGGTACCATTTCATGCATCTCAACCATTTGCCACAAAGTGTATAATGTGATGATCCATGAGAGAATTAGAATAGTAACTCCTGGTCCCCTAAAATCACATATAATAATGGCAGAAGGAATAAATTTTCGTGGGAGAAATGAAAATTTAAAGGAACAATAGATTGAGGCTCTGAAGTCTGAACTTTCATTTCTTTTGTAAACTTTGTATTTTTTTTATAATGGAATCCTCAAACTTTCAGTGGTTCAGTTAGATCCTTGTTTTAGCGATCCAATTTAACCAAATTAAAGCTTGAGAGGAAGTTATAACAAAATGCAAAGCAAAGCTTAAGCGTAACTGAAACAAACAAAGCTGCCCTCGAGTTGAAGGGATGCATACCATCCCAGAGCTGCCATGGCATACGGGAGACTTAGGACTCCTGCTCCAACCATGGCCGTAACATTGTGAAAAGCTGAGTACCACCATTTTGCATTCCGTGATGAAGTAATTGGAAGCCAGTCATCTATTGCCTTTTGCTCCACTGATCGATAATCTTCCTGTAATTAGCAATAATAAACATTGGAATCATGTATTGGAACTGGTGTAAAAATGTTCAAGGAAGGATGGAAATATTGAATGATGTTAGAGCTCTGTCAGAAACTTTATATGATTGACTGCATAAATTCTCCACAAAATTCTTCACACAGATCTTTCTATGACAGCAGCTACTGATGATAATGTATTGTGTGAAGCCATAATTTCTGGAGATCCGGTGAGCAAGATCTTTTATGTGCAATAAAAAGTGTCTGTGTTTTAATGGAGAGAGGATGGCAGTTACTTTAGTTGTTCTGTAAGTCTCTCCATCTGCTGGTGTTGAAGCAGGGATTGATACATTGTCGTCAGCTGCTTCCTTTGTTGTCATGGCGCCGAAGCCCAGAAATGGAGAGAAGATGGAGAAAACTACACAATGGCTCTTATGTAGTTGTCATACGGCCGGCAATGAATCTATAAAGATATAGTAGATTGAAGGCCTACCCGTTAAAAAGAAGAATCTAGGTGAACAATATCCTAAACTTTGTACTGTCATCACCAATGAGCGATGGTAACTATATAAATTTGCTTGTCCTTTTAGGTTGTAAGCTGAAGTTTGAGTGCATAGCTGGTTATAGAAGGTATCGTAATGTCTTATGAAAATTTTATAGAGATTGACACCATATAGTGATGCAAGCTCACATTTGACAAGATTTAATCTTGTATGCACTATAAGCAGCCAAGAACTCAATATCACCCTATCCTTGGTCTTAGATTTCTCCATCCATCATTATTAATTTGTACTCTATTGCATAGATGATATGCTTTATAATTTCCAGCTAGGTGAAGGCTGAACTAGTCTTGAAGTGAGGAATGAGAACTATGAGCAAAGGCAATTTTCTACTACTTTTGGATTTTAAGGTACATACCCAGCCTTAAATATAATATTACTGGTTTTCTCTCCTCTTTCATTATAGTCTCTACTGCTCTTAATGTAATCTGTTAAGTTGAGGATATCATACATAGACCATGCTTATTGCTTCTTTTGTATTTCGTCTAGAATAATTGTCTACATGTCCACTTTCGATATGTATGAATGATCTTGCGATTTAGTAATGAGTTGAATGCCTTGCATTGCATTTTCTGCAGCATGTTATCTGTCAATTAAATTGAAACTGCCCCATAGTCATTTGCTAGCATATGATTGTATTTAAAATTCTCATTGTAATACTGTCGTCCATTCACAAAAGCACTATAACTTTAGAACATCAGCAAACAGGTTTATACACACACAATAAATTTGGTCATAATTTGGAAGCATTGAAATCTATGGAGGCGAATCATCCTCCTTCCCTCGCTAACCAATCGACACATCCATCTTCGTTTTAAATTCTTCCAAGATTCTTCACTGTATAGTATCCAAAAATCCACTGATCAGCCAATCTCAACCAGCAAGATCCAACACTATAGATGCTTATGAGTAGAACTTGTAGGTGCTTGCTTGTAATATGATTTGCCTCAGGGCTCCAATTGGTGCTATAATCATCAAAAGGACTCCAAGAATGATGCAAATCTGAGTTCCAAAACCCACAAAAACCGTCAGCTAGTGATAAGAAGAAAAATTTCCAACAAGATGAGATATTGTGAGTTGAAACTCACCCAGTTAGTAATCCAAGATAGGCTGAATCTCTTTGGTTTATAGATAGCAAGCCACATGATACAAGGGAGCTGTAGGAAAGTTTTGAGCATGTCAGTTATTATATTAACAAATGGCGTTCAGTGTATAAAATACAGAAACAGTCAGTTGTACTCACGAAGTATGTGGTTGGTGCGAATGCAAATCCCCCAAAGAATCCGAGGAGTCCGCCAAAGAAAGGGAATGAAATTCCAACGAACATTGTGAATGCTGAAATGTCGATAGAATACACGTTATTGTCAGGTGGCATAACAAACTTACAAAAATGGATTCTGAATAACAAAGTAAACCAATGCAAGTAGAGATAAGAAGAGAAAGTGGTAGCTTAACATACCAACATAGACGTTTCTTGTGATGAAGCGCAGATACCAGGTTGGCTTGAATCTTAGTTTCTTGACTAGGACTGTCTCTATCATGTCAAAAACTGGCATCGCGTATATCTGCACGCACAGCATATGTAAGTTAGTGATTTTCTTTGATATATGTATGAAGAACTACCTACACAAGAATGAGAAAAAGACCGAGTTCCATTCCCACCTGATAGCTTCCAATAACGTGTATCACAACGAACATGTTAGCCATGGCAATGAGCCAAGTTGGTTTGTTTAATGATATCAAAATGTTGTCTGATACTTCATTCCCATACATCCAGTATCCAATGAAGGCCACAGGGAAGTAGCAGAGCGCGACAACAATGTAAGCAACAATCACTCCCTTCCACATGGGTCCCTTGGAAGGCTTTTCAGGTGTCGAGGGAATGGTGGCTTGAATCTCCAGGACAACATTGTGACCGGCATAAGCAAAAGCCACATCTCCCAGAGCACTGAAGAAGTTAAAAACAGTACCGGCTGTGGTTGTGGCTTTGTAACCATATTGCACCTTTGGTTGGACACCCTTTTTCAGTGCAGCACTCCAGGCGATCGTGGAATAGCTTCAGAGTTGAGAAAATCATCATGTCAGCGCCATCAAATTCTTGCGGGTATGTCAGAATTTAGAACTTATTTATTCATGATTGTCATAGAAAATGACACACACACACAAACACACACATACCTCAAGGACATGACTGCTGCAGCCAAAGACACTCCAGAAATTGCATTGAGGTTGGGCAGATGTGCGAGGACAAAGTGGACCGAGGCAAAGATCATTATGAAGTAGGTAAGCTTGATGTCTTTGCAGTCGGTGCATACCAAGTCATGGAATTTCTGGAGCGATTTCCCTCCTGTGACCATGTACACAATGTCCACCCCGACTTCAACAACTAGTTGCTGAGGCACAACGATGTAGAGCCCGAGTTTCTCTCCAAAGGCATGCTGCCCGAGCTCATGATATCTGTCGAACCTCTTGCCAGGTACCATCTCATGCATTTCAACCATCTGCCACAACGTGTAGAAGGTGATGATCCAAGATATGACCATCACTGCTACTCCGGGCCCCCTGAAGAATACACGCGAAAAATGTTGGGTATTTGGAGTTTGGATCATGTTGAATGTTAGTAGGTTTTTTGTGATGAGTGTTTACCATCCAAGTTCAGACATGGCATAAGGGAGACTGAGAACTCCAGCTCCAACCATGGCTGTGACATTGTGAAAAGCTGAGTACCACCATTTTGCATTTCTTGATGAGGTGATAGGCAACCATGCATCAATTGCCTTCTCTTCCGCTGTCCGATTATCCACCTACACATCCCAACCTCCATTTTTACTCTTTGTAACGACGAGAAAATCCATCGTTTGCAGTAATCAACTAAAGGGTTAATCATGCTTTCTGTCTCAAACTTTCAGCTTTTTTAGTTTTTTCAAAAACTGTCCCCAACTTATATTTTCTAAAAAAAATCTCTCATCTTTCAGTGTAGATTTTGAATTGTGGATTATTGGAGGTAGATTTTTGTGCACTCTATTGTAGAATTTTGTGAAATGGTGAAAAGATGGGGTTTTGATGTAGAAAGTATAAGTTGGAAGAGATCTGTTAAAAAGGCTGAAATTGGGAATGTAAAACGTGATTAACCTTTAATTAAAATAAACTTGGTCAATTTCTAATTAGCTTAAATCAACTTTTACATGTAGTGGGGTTTGAGATTTGACACATTCCCATAAAGTTTTTCCACATGAAATTAGTTGAAAATGGAATCTTTTGAGGCCAACTAAAGTAGATTGGATCCTCAGAACTTGGAAAAAGGTGTCCACGGACAAAAGGTCTCTATTGTCTAAACTCAAGATTTAATATCTTTATCTTTAGGGGTTGCTTTTTTGGGAGTATAATAATTAATGTGGAAATTTAATTTTTAGTGGATATTTATTTTAAGTGATGGTATAAATTGAAAAATTTAAATTAAGTTTGTGAAGGATAAGATGGTTAAAGTAAAATAACATATTAATTTTGATTACTTTTATTTATTAATTATTTTACTATGCTGTTTATATATAATAACTAAATAATCCATAATAAATAATGCAGCACTATAAGTCTATAATAGTATTCATTAACATAAAAAGAAAAGAGAGATAAACGTAATAGTAACTGAATTTCGAAGTCAACCATTGTATAATATTTATTTAGATAAGGGGCTACATAGTCTTAAGTCTAAGAGCACATGCTATCATCAAATTTGAAAATAATATATAATCATTTCTATTATTAAGTCGATTTCCATCACAGCTGGCTCAACTTGCCCTGAATCAGCCGACGAGTTTGAAAACCGATTATTATTAGAGGTAACGTAACGTGGGACTCGTCACTAAAAAAAAAACTCAGTTAAAGATAGTAATTTTTTTAATTAGTCTACGATTTATATGATACGTGACACCTATTTTTAGAAGAAGAGAGAAAGTATTGATTATAATTGGTCAGCTATGTTGAAAAAAAAGTAGTCACAAGTAAAGACAAGATATTCATTTATTAAAAAAGTAGTGACTAATTAATTCGTTGCCGTAGTTTGAACGTTGTGTAGAGAAGTATTTATGTGGAGATACAATTTCATATACTTTGCATAATAATATACAAGAAATTAAGGTTCATCGGAATCCGCAGCTGCTATTTTCGGAATGCAATTTGAAACGGAACGAAAAATAAAATAAATAAAATAGAATGATTAATAGATTATTGCATGCAATTAGGTGGAATTTAGGTAGCTAGTAGAGCATAAACTCGATCGAGCGAGTTAATCCCTCGCTCGATCGAGATAAAATTAAAAGTGAGACATGAAAATTGGATTACTTACATGTTTGGTGTAATCGTTGTTGTTTCCTTCGGTTCCCATCGATCGATCTATCTATGCTTTCTCTTCCACACCAAAATGAGAGAGAGAGAGAGAGAGAGAGAGATTCTCAATATATCAACTCTGAAAATATCAAACTCCTCTCCTCACCTTCTCTTATATATATAAAAATACACACAAACACACACACATACACACACTATATAGAAGTGGAAATGATACTTATGAGAGAGAGAGAGAGAAATAGGATTTTATGTTTGACTTATATGTTAGTTGTTGAAGATGACATTAATTGTAGTTATAAAATTGAAAACAAAGACAAGAAAATTCGTCGAAGCATACAAACACTCTGTTAAGTCTAAGCCGGCAGTTTTATCCCAACAAATTGTTTAATTAATTAAACTTGTCTTTTTCAAGAAAATATCTGAATTTATATTCACGAATGGGAAGAAAAATAGGATACTAAAGAAATAAGATTCTAGCTGCAAACAGAATCTGGGACTTCATATTGTTAATTTGTTCGGCTAGTTTGATATGGTGAAGCAACCAGCTCATTCAATTATATTACTAAATTAAATAAATAAATGAATGAATGAATGATCCCATAAAATAATTATCCACCAATCACCATACATTGGTCGATGTGAGATATTTTGGACAGTTGTAATTAACTTTGATTTCATTTTTTATCGATCGACATGGAATTATTAACGTACCTTGGCATCTTCATCCAGCTATATATATTATCAAGTCTTGTACAAAACGACATACTTTTCCTATATTTTTGTCTCCTCCGTCAAATTACACAAATCAAGAAAATAAAGATATTTATTTTTGTAAGTTTACTAGTAATTACTACTACTCTCTACGTCTCCCCCTTATATTATGCATCAACAAATTTTAATTAGTAGTTGATTTTAGTTTTAGGGGAGAATTTAGTGTAAATAGTACATGAAAATACAAGGGTATAAAATATGAAATAATGTGTGAGTAATTTTTAAAATAAAAAGTGAATAAATATATGAGACGTACCAAAAATAACAAAATGTACATAAATACGAGGAACAAGGAAAGTATGGTAAATGCATAAAAAAATTATTTATTAATTTGAAAAAATATTTAAGATAGGTAAAATTCAGAAAAGTGACATTAATTTACTCCCAAATTCCGAAGTTAAAAAAAAAACGGAGCTGAGTAATGAGTATATACCTATTTTTATGCAAAGTCCAATACTTTATTTATTATATCATATTGTTGTGTAATAATTGGTATTTCAAACTTAGGTAATGTAAAGCCTGGTTACCAAGTTCTTTATTTTATTTTATTTTATTTTTTTCATAGTTATCGTCATTGTTTTGGATATACGTGTGTGTGGGAAAGGCATTTTCCATGGAAGTAGTATAAGTAGAATAATTGATGTGGGAGTTTGATCTAAGGGCCGTTACATTCGACATTACAAATCATCGTTTAATCAACTATATATTAAAATAATGAATCGTTTGTTATATCATTGGTTCAAGAAACCAGCTATACCTTGATCTCGTTAAACTTAACAAATGTCGAAACCCACATATTTTTCTAGTAATTAAACATATTCCACTTGGTCGGAATTTCAGCAAATTTGCCAGCAATAGTCAACTTCGGTTATACCATTAATTCGATCATTATTAATTATTACAATTTTTTTTATGATACCTTGTAAATCTTGTTCACATGCAATAATATGTTTTTTGTTTTTTGAGAAAGCGATAATCTGTATATTAATCAAATAAAATTGAACTATTCAAGCCGGCAATGATTACTCATTTAGTCACAAATCAGTACATCACAAAAGACTTATAAGTCGAGTTTGGATTGAATATAAGATTTAAATGTATGGGTGGGATCCGATAAAAGTCCTCATTCTAGAAAGTATATGAATTAAATAAAATTGTAATCACAAAAAAAAAAAAATTATTTCATATAAAGTAATACACATACACCCACTGCCCCCTATATTATGCACATTTGTCATTTTGGTAAGTGGAGCAATTTAAATTATATATCTTTTCACTTTTCTAAGTAATATATTTTTATACTCTTACTTTTACAATACTTTTAAAATTATGTAGCTATCCTCAAGACTAGTCCAAGTTATCCTTATGTAGCTAGGATCATTTTCCACTATCTCTAAAGCTAATTACTCTTTTCGTCTCATTCATCTTGTCCCATTTATTTTTGGTAAAAAAATTGGAACCCATATATTTTTTTATTTGCAACTTTTTATCAAAAAAAGAAAGAAATGAGACAACAAGAATAAGACAATTCAAATATATCTATTTAATTACTTAACCGTGTATACATTATCTTTTATAGAAAAATGATATGCTACATTTGGACTGCTTCCGGTGACCTCCAACGACAAGTAGCCTTTAAAAGAATTCGGATAATCCATTTTGTCATTAATTAGCACAAGCATGTAGCATGATTCGAATTCTTAAATTTTTGGGGTGTTTAATTTTTGATAGTATAATTATTCTATAAATTCCTCCTCTAATATCCTCTCTAAATCCTCCTTAATAACACAACCACTTGTTATGTCTTTCTTCTTACTCAAATGTACGATTATTGATGATTTGATGTGATTAATACACACTCAAAAAAATCCCTCCAAAATTTTTGTATTAAATTTATCAAAGAAAATAACTTTTTAATTTCCTATGTATTCCTTAAGAACTTCTATCACTTCTAGTGCTCTCCTTTTTAATCACATCAAAAATCACTCATTTACGTAAAAAAGGAGAGCACAAATAATAGTATCAATCTTCCATCTAATCACACTAATCAAACACTCCCTTATATATAATATTTATATTAATTTAGAGTTCATGGTATAATATTTATCTAAACTAAGTTCTATGATGAAAATTTTAATTGCCAGTTATTGTCTTCTAAATGATAAAAGCTTCTGTTACATTATATAGCATTCCAGAATAAACGCAACATCCATTGTACATATACATAATATGATCTGAAAAACTTTGATTTATCCTCGATATTATTTTATAATAAGACATTGAATTAAGAAAATAAAATTAAAAAAAAAAAAGTAGATCGAGAATTGATGATTATTCAAATTAAATTACCACGTGGATGGCCGGTCTAATCCATGATTTTGTGCCTACTTTTGCTGCGCTAATTTTGAATTTATCCAGCCCACAAAACTAACCAAAAAAGAATCAAATAATCATTATTTATCAAACTTTGAGAGATGACAAACGTTGACTTCATATTTGTTTTGACAAAGTCATCCATGGAATCTCGTACTTAATTTCAATTTTCTTTTATTGTTTCACACATCCCAAGAATATCTCCTACTATTTTCTCTTATATATATATATATATAAATATCAAAACCAATTTTTAAAATATATGGTCAAATATATATATATATATATATATA
>JAYJMF010322970.1:0-13031 GCA_036873715.1 Salvia sclarea
AGTCTAACTGACCAATCTTTGGATAGTCAGTAAGATTCATAACTCTTCTTTGTTTTTAAAACCAGAAACTGAACCTTATCTGGACTTCAGTTTGGTGACTAGTTCCCATACTGAAGTCACTCAGACTGAACTATCTTCAGTCTCGGTTTCTCAGCCTCGTTTTAAAAACTGAACTCTGTGTCTTGCGTTGTATTTTCGAAAAGAACCTACTGTCTTGCGTTGTATTTTCTCAGCCTCGTTCTACATCATTTTTATCAAATTAAAGCCCGTTATACGATCTTTAATTCAAGATGCATATTGCATATAAAATGAAATATGATGATTAAAAATAAGCATCAATTTCAAATTGGTGATTAAAATTTTCATATTTAAATCAAAAATAGTAAATGAAATGTACAACTTTTATATATTTATTTGTATGCAATACTTTAGAAGAAAATCATCACATTAAATTCTGAAATAGTTATTAATTTCACAAAATAATGTTGAACTATACTCTTAAATGGTATAAATCATGAATTAGCGAAAGTTTTAACATAAAATCAGAGGGGCAGTTAATTTACGATTCTCGATCTCATCGGCCATGGCTAACCGGATGCCACATAAAATTGTAATTAAACCTTTTAACTTTCTATAAGTATATATACTCCATTCATGCACCAAATTCTTTCGCTTTTTTCCTCTTTGGGTCGTCCAATAAAATTGTTAAGTTTTATCTTATGGATATGGATCCCACATAATCCTTCTCATATATTGTGGTCATCTTCTTTGCTAACTTTACATTCAATACAATTTATTAAAATATAGTATGTTACTAAAGCAAGTGGACGAATTCGATGGAAGGAGGGAGTGTTAATTAAAAGTGAAATTATTTAATACGTTATAACTAAAATACTCATTAAGTTATTCAATAATTAAACTCCAATAATAATAATAATAATAATAATAATAATAATAATAATAATAATAATAATAATAATAATAATAATAATAATAATAATCTCAAGAAATTACATTAATCCTTTTCGATCATAAGTTACTTAGCATATATTATTAATTGAATCTTAAAATTTTGATTAATGAAATTAAACTAAATTAAATTACAATTTTAATTATATTGCAGCCCTATAATTAAAATTAGTCCATGACTTTAATTAATTTTTTGCCCAATAGCCTAATTGAATCCCTTAAATCCACCGCCACCTCTCACACTCTCTACCCTAATCCCTCTGACATCACTCTCGCCGTTCACACTCTGTCTCTTCCATGTTTGGTGCCAGCGGCATGCCGCCGCCGCGGCAACACTAGCCCGTCGTGGCTTCTGTCCGCCAGAATCGTTCCGCTGCGTACAGCGGGGGAGTGGCCCGGCGCCAGCAGGGCCACCCACAAGTCGCTGTATTTCGCAGAGTATGCCACACGCCCGTGTCGAGCACGCCCACCACCACCTCCGGGAGTGTGAGCTGGCCAGGGTTCAAGGTCATCGGGACGCCGGAGGCGGAGAAGTTTACGGTGGCGAATTTCATCGGCGGTAACTCGTGGCTGTCCTCGATGGGGGTTACTTTCTCCTCTGGGCTTTGAATTGGAAATTGATTGATCTTGGTTTTGCATATAAGTTGATGTGGCCAAGGTTGTGATTCAACTCAAATTTAAGGTGAGGAATTTCTTGGTTCAAAGTTTTACTACTATATAGTTAAAGAAACTCAAAGTTGCATTCCTGTATTTTAATTTGTTACTACTTGACAAAATATGTAAATGTAATCTGCTTTGGTTTCTCTGAATTTGTATTGCTATCTCCTTCATTCGCCCTTTAGGACTAAATTTAATTTACAATTATTTAGTTTTTGTGATGAATATTAATTTGCACTCCTTGTGTAATAATATTTTTTTTTGTAATTAATGTTATGAGATTAGTAAAATAAATAGTAGGACACAGATTTTGTGGGAAAAGACTCATTATATGTATTTTATGCTATTATGAAAATAAAGAACCTTCTAAGATAAATTAAGTTTGTAAGCACATTGAGGTGTTTTGCTTTCCTGAAAAAAATGTATCCTTCTGTTGTTCAATGTAGTGAATTGTGGAAGGGTTCAACCTTGGAAACTTATTAATCAATAAATCACTTGAACTTTTTTGCTGAAAACCAGCACATGTTTTAAATTTATTAACAATCACTTTATGTTTGTTTCCTTCATATATAATAGCCCCATTTTCTCTCGGTTTATTATATAGGAATTTGCTAAAAGTTTCCCTATATATATAATAATGAAATTAATCGTACTTAAATTTGAATTTTCTTTACTACAATTTGTATATTGTCTTAGAAAAGAACTTGTTCTTTTTATGATTTTTTCTTCTTAGTTTTAAGGTAAATATTTTGTTATTACTTGAGGTTTGATGTGTTGTGAGGTCTAGATTTATGTTGTAATATGCAAGGTATTCAGATCTTCCAATTCTCAGTGCATCCAAGCTTTCGGTAATGGGTCATCACCTAATCGATTTATCAACATGAACTTGGAGAACTTGAGTGAAGAAAATGAAACAAATCAGGTAATGATCAAAATTTTAATAATTTTTTAATGCATATAAAATTTAGCATTACTTGATAGTATTATTTTTTAACCAAATTCTTAGTTGGAACTGCGAGACGATCACAATAATTCAAATGAGAGTATTGCAAACATAGGTTTAGATACTACATTGATCCAAGTAATATTATTAACTATACGTTTTTAATATACTTTGTATATGAATGTGACATAATTTTCTCTATTAAATCAATGTAGGAGCAAGGGAGAAGTGCGACAAGGAAATGCAAGAGGAAGATAAAATGATGTCGAATGTTACGTTGTTGCTTATGGGATTTTCATTCTTAAATATCTAGCTAGATTCACACTTTGATATTTAATGTCAGATTTTGGAATATTATATCAGACATCATTCTACATTATGTTATTTTTTGTTTTGCTATTTAATATAAATTATTTTGATTTTTAATTAATTGTTTTTCTTTTAATGTCATAAATTAAGACAAGTCAATTCAATTGATGTTTTACAAATGATGCAAAAGTTTTGACATGATAATAAAGTGATGCAAAAGATGTTGTATATTTTGCATCACTTAACACAAAATTTACAACAACTGTTATATGAAGCAATACTTTGAGTCAGTAAAATCATTGTTGCGTCAAGCGTCGCACGCGAGCATGCGTCACTAAAACTACTGTCGCGTCAAGTGTCTCACGCGAGAATGCGTCACTAAAACTACTGTCGCGTCAAGCGTAGCACGCAAGCATGCTTCACTAAAAATACGGTCGCATCAAGAGTCGCACGCGAGCATGCGTCACTAAAAATACTGTCGTGTCAAGAGTCGCACGCTAGCATGCGTCACTAAAACTAATTGTCGCGTCAAGCGTCGCAAGCGAGCATGCGTCACTAAATTTATGGTCGCGTCAAGCGTCGCACACGAGCATGCGTCACTAAATTTATGGTCGCATCAAATGTCCCAAATAGACACGCGTCACTAAACATATTGTCACATCAAGTGTCGTAAATGACCATGCGTCACTAACCGTAAGGTCGTATTATGCATCGCGAATTTTATGCGACAACTATTTAAGTGAAGTACCAAGTGTCTTATACGTTGGGTTATTACTGAAAAATAATGTCGTAATTTTGCATCATCACTTTTTACGACATTATTCATCGTGACGCATAAAATGTCGTAAATTAACATTTGCGACATTAAAACAAAGGTTTACGACACTTTTTCAATGTCGCAAAAGGTCATCTTTCTTGTAAGCTCGCCTCACAATCCGTTGACCGGACAAACTTAGTACCCTTCCAAAGAAGCTGCGTCATTGGCCTCGCCAACTTGGAGAAACCCTCGATAAAACGCCTGTAATAACCTGCAAGGACCAGAAAACTGCAAATCTCATTCGCATTGGCTAGTGTCCTCCACTCACTGACTGCTTTGACCTTGGCGGGGTCGACCTTGATTCCATCTGCTGAAACGATATGCCCGAGAAACATTACCTCTTTCAGCCAGAACTCACACTTGCTGAATTTTGCATAAAGCCTTTCACCTCGTAATGTCTCCAACATTATTAGATAGATAAATTTTTAATGTATATATCGAACTATATATTCTTTTATATGCATAATATATTATCTACACAATTATTTTTAAAGATAAGTATTACTCCATATAAATAGGGATATAATATGAAATTTATATTTGTAACAAAACCAAATTTTCTGTTCATATAGACAAATTTTTATTTTAAAAAGAGAGAAATATATTACTCGTGCATCGCACGGGCACAACACTAGTTAATATAAAAAAATAGAGATATTTGTTGTTCCAATTTTACGTAACAAATAAAAGTAAAAGGGATCGATCCCTTGTCTTCGAGTTCCTGAGTGACAGTATGAATGAGTTCATGTTGCTAAACCAAATATGTAGCATTGCTTGCAAGCATTCAAGCTTTCTTTCCTAACCTTGCTAACTCAATATGGGCCCGAGCCTTGGCAAAATAACGTATTTCCTCTCCGAGCTCTTTCTGAGGCTCACTATTGGACCCTACCCTTGATCTTTAAATGGCCAAAACCCTAGGATATCTCCAAGGCATCTGAGATTTGCTCATGTGTGATGTTTGTTTGCAGATGCGGGGTTTGAACCTGCATTCTTCTGTTCGTAAGGATGATCTAGAGAACAATACCATTACTCTGCTTGATTTGCGAGTTGACGCGTAAATCTTCCATTACTTTGGATCTTATGAAAGGGAATAAGATACCATGCAACTAGTGCAACCTTGGAATTTATTTTCCAAATTTACACAATAATGCATCTGTCCATCCGGATTAAAAGGGAGCGCACCGTGAGTGCGAGGGGATGGGATCCTCTGTCCCAAATTCTTCGTGTGCCACTGTGTGCCACTACGAATTTCGATAGTTTTAATAAAAAAATTTGTAGAATAAATTATTATTACATAATATATCATGATTAATATTTATAGCAAAAAAATAGAATTTTAAAGAACCATATACCATGATTTTGGAATTATCAACCAAAATAAGTTTTTTTTTAACCTAAATATTCCAAAATCAAGATATATGGTTCTTTAAAATTCTATGTTTTTGCTATAAATATTAGTCATGATATATTATGTAATAATAAATTTTTATTCTACAAAAAAAGTTATCAAAACTATCGAAATTTGTAGCGGCACACGAAGAATTGGGGACAGTGGATCTCATCCGGAGTGAGAGCGCACATGAGTGCCTCCCTGATTGATGAGTATTTTAATTTAACTGATAGAGTTAATTACATATAGGTCACATTTATAAATTTGATGGACCGGATTAGATTATCTATATTCGTTCTATTGGAACATATAACTTATCACTTTATATTTATTTTGTAGAAAAGCATTAAAAAGTGACATATAATGAAATAAAAAAAATGATATGCATTAATAAGTAGAGATACTCTCCTATTTATAAATTGGGCGTCTATTTTATAGTAGTGGTTAATGCACGAGCCAAATTCAAGTCCACCGTAATGTGATTATTTTCATTGAATAAAAGAATATTTCAATTGTGCATATTAATTTAATAGTATAGTGATTAATGTATGAAGTAGAAAATCTTCAATTTCAGTTTACATGATGCTATTTTTATTTATTTTTATTATTTACAAAATAAATCCTAATAATCTACTAAATTTATTTGTTAATTAATAAAAAAAATTATTAATAATATACTGAGTATAATTTAGTTTGATGAATTATTTGAACTTATTTAACCATCTTATCTTTCAAATACTCAATTCTATACTTTATTAATGTTAGAGTGAAATTGTCAATTATGTAGACATAGTGCTTTTATAGTGCAGGAATTCCTAAAGATCCATGTTCCTATTTTTGTTCCTGGAGAGTCCAGCGTGATTTGGATAAGGAAATTACCTTATTTGGTGGAATTATATAAGGAAGATGATATCTATGAGATCTGGAGGATCTAGGGCACACCCACGAATATCTTTTGATATATATCCTTATTGATTACTTTCTTATTGATGTGGAATTCGAATTTCTTCTTCCACAAGTCAAATTCCAAGATATGTAGGATTTGCAAGTGACCCTATATATATGAGGCGTATGAAGCTGTTGAAGTTGCGCCTCCCCCCGCCCAAGAGATCAATTCTCTTGTTTGTTAGTTTGATAGCTACACATATTGAGTCTTTGTTCATAGATTGTAAAGTAGCTTTCATATACACTTGTAACCACGTGTTCTTAAACACTGTTTTTACAATTCTCATTCGAGTCTTGTGAAGGGTAGTCGGTCTAGTGGGATTGGATGTGTGTTGGTGTAGTCCAAGTTATGTACATGCGTGTCCATAGCTAGCAATTCACCGTGGGCGAAGATTAGGAGTTCCATAGGCGTGAGAAGCTATAGTGAGGATCACTATAGGCTTTGGCGTGTAAGTACCTATGTATGTATCTTGGCTTCAGTTAGTGATATTGTTTTCCCCGAGCGTTGCCCCCCAGATGTAAGTGTGGTTGATCACCGAACTGGGTTACCAATTCTTGTGTTGTGCGTTCTTGTATTTTGTTGGTGTGTTTTCCGACACGTGTTACTGCAACTGTGCCTTCTGACGATAAACTGTGTCAAACTTACTCAATACAGATTATAAAATTTCAATTAACATATAATATCACCACTATTTTTGTCAATATCTTGTATTATCACTTAAGTAAACACCTAGTAATTACAAACTAATCCTGGATAATCAATTTATATTAAATATTGTGTATCACAAATCTATCTTAATTTTATCGTATAAAGTTCGTTAGTTGTTTGGTCATTATTGCATCATCCATTTATTGCTATCATAATTTATTTGTTTTTTATTTATTTAAAGAAGGACATTGATGTCTGTTTGAATATTTTCATAAATATATAAATAGGAAGCTGCACTAATTGAATATTTCCAAGAGACTTTTTTTTAACATTATAATTTTGTTAATTAATGAAGTTGGTCAAAGTACTCCCTCTCTCTAAAAGGAAAATGATCAAAGTACATGAATCAACTTCATTTTGTTGGTGAGCTCGTAGCTAGCTAGTGATTTCATTTATTTATTTTAACCCTTTGCGTTAAAATTCACTAATTTTAATTTATTATATAAATTTTAAACATAATTAAATTGCAATTTTTGCTAGCAATTGGACCCGCATACCTTATTTGGAAAGAAAATCAAATATTTATTAAGGCTCGCGATTTTTGATACCATATGAAATCACGATATGATACAAAGGCATATGAAATTAATGAGTTAGTAGTATTTAATCCTATCACATCGATACGAGGAGGACATGATAATTCCGTATCGTGTTCGTGCATGACGCACTATAATATCTTGATATATTCATACTCGAATTGTGTCGTGTTCATATAATCGAATATGTATATCAAATAATCAAATCATGTCCTTGCACTTCCATCTTCTAAAACCATGTACTTCAATTTATCAAATTAAGTCATTCTATTACTTTACCAAGTTAAAAATCAACATGTTCTTCAACTCATTATTTCGATATTATTGTATATACCGATTGTGAAAGGGTTAATAGCCTTTAGATATGCGAACTTTGGCCGGATTCTGGAATTGCAAATGAGCTTATATTTCTACCACATAATACACGAACTTTTAATTATTTCTGAAAAAAATTCCACACGACCTAATTCCGGCGAAATTGAAGTTGAGTTGGCTGCTGGAAATCCAACGTGGAAAAAACGTCTGACAAACTTAATTGAAACGACGTCGTTTCATTTATTATGCTCCAACTCAGCTTTCACTCTCTACTCTCTCTCCTTCCGAAGAGTCTTCTGAGAGTTGAAGAATTTGATCGTGCTCAATCTCGTCTACACCGAGCCTAACGGAAGCATACCGCCGGAGATAGAAAAGTGTCGCAATTTGAGTGTAACGCCCCAATTTTAGTAACTCATAAAATGGCACGTCACCAATGCTTTATTTATAAATCTCCATAAAACACGTTTAAAATACCAGCGGAAAATAAAATACATAAATAATCTTTTGACTAAAAAAAAGTAAATTCTTTACCCGTCGCCATCGTCCGAGTACTCACCTGAAAAAGAATGAAAATAGTTTTGGGGTGAGTAATATTAGAGCTGTCAAACGGCCGAGCTGGGCTGGGCCAGCCTGAAATCTTCCGGGCCTGAATTTCTGGAGCCCAGCCCAGCCCCTATGGGTTTTCGGGCAGGCCGGGCCAACCCGGCATGTTCTTCTATTTGTTTTTTTTTTAAAATAAATTTTTTATGGTCAAAATAAATAGATATATGCATTTGCTTGAAGTAGAAGTGTAGAACCAACCCTAAAAAACAATAAAAATTGAATATAAAGCAAAATAAATCAGTATCTCGTAAAATTCAAATACAATTTATAAATACAATTGAATATGCATTTACGTTTTGTTTGAAGAGAAGAAAAGAAAACAAACCCTACATTTATTAATTTACAAATACAATTAAGTTTCCCTAAAAAAACAAATACAATTAAATGATTAACAATAATTAATTACATAATACTAAAAAAAAATAGTTTTATATATTAAATCGGTCGGGCCGAAATTGGCACAGAGGGCCAAACGGGCAGGCCAAAAAAACCCGTGGGCTTCAGGCTTTTTTGGCCCGGAAGGCCAAACGGGCGGGCCAAAAAAGCCCGATTTTTTTTCGAGCCATCATTTTCGCAGCTCAGTCCGGCCGGAACCCCGGGCGGGCCGGCCCGAAATTGACAGCTCTATTGATAATTATAAGAGGTGCAAAATGATAAATTTTCCAAAATAGAAAAATGATATGAAAAACTGAAAGTTGCTATAAATAGAGTACAATTTAGGCGGAAAAATATTTTGGAAAATGACTCCTTTTTTTATATATAGATATATAAATAGATGACTAAATAGATGAGTGAGTAAAGAAGATAAATTGAGATGAGTGAGGAAATCTAAGATTTTTTAGAGTTTTGGATAAATTAATTATCATATGAGAAAAAGTATAAGTTAAAAGATGAATTGAGACTTGACGTTACATAATGGGGAGCAAATGCAATATATGTAATAATGTATTACTATGTATATAAAATCTAATTATATATAAACGGGTTCGTATAGCGGGTACTCATAAATAATTTCTCAAACCTGATCCAAACCCGTCACTAGCAGCCCAACCCATTTCATATTTACCAAACCCGGCCCAATAATATTTGATAAGTGCATGTATCCTCGAAAACTCGATATGTTGGCATCCCTATACATTACTAAAACATGCACATGGAAACTATAAAGTATTATTTAATAGTGTGTGCCCCTTATTTAATAGTGTATCAACTATTGATGGATAAAAACTCTAAAATCAAATACTACAAAATTGGGCCACCACGAAAGTTGAAAGTGACTCGATCCATTTGGGTGCATGACCAGGAGTCATGACTGGATCTCGAATCGAAAGGTTGTCTTTATTTTGGACAAATGTAATATATTACAGGGTTATAAATAAATATGTTGTTTGCTGACGAATATTTATCAATTGCTATTTAAATAACTAACTTAATTATTAAACTATCTCTATTTATTTTATTACTGATTAAATGACTTTGTTTTCTCATTTCGAAAGGAAGTTACTAGATATTCAGAAAGTTTTCTCTCGTAAAAGAAAAACATCAAAGTATAAAAAATTAGTCGTGTTTTTATGCATGTGCTATTATGAATTATGCATAATAATTAATTGGGCGATGTATTAATACAACGGTAATTTAACTCCCAAGTTAGAAAAATGTGAGTGGCTTTCTTTAGGGGAAAAAAAAGAAATAAAATTTAAAATATCGGCTAACTCATAAAACTAGGGGTGTTTAATGGTCCACATTTTATCGGAAATTTCGGTACCGAACTGGGAATTGGTATCAAATATTGGAACAAAGAATAATACAAGAGTAGAAACTCAATAAATTAATACTTGGTTAATTAATAAACTATTTAAGATAATAATTTTGGCCATATCCAACTTGGGGATATGGTGCTAAATTAATACACTCGCTAAAATTATAAGATAATACATTTTCAATAATTTCTTTATGTAAACTCCATATAAAATACTCATAAATTAATAATTCGTTATAAAGTACATATTACATTAATGATTTATGAAGATTTCTTGAAAAATACCTCAATTATCTTTTTTTTTTTTAAATCAATTCTCACCTTGAATCTCGTCTCTAATTTTCTTTATCACTATATTCGATATTGTCCCTTGACTCACCTGCAAACCATGGTTACTAAGAACCCATTCTTGCAATTACTTTTGACTGAGATTTGGATTATCGTTGTTGTGCTTGCATAAGACTCTTCGAATCTCGTTGGTCATTGTTGTTTTTTTTCATACTTTTAAGATGAGAATTCATGTTGTGTGTATGATTTATTTGTGTAGAATACCTTGATATTGTATTTATATAGATTTTCTTTAATATACATAAATGATACATTGAACACAATAAGTATACAATAAGTTGGAAGATTGAATGACTATTTGAAACATAATTGGATCCTTAATTTAATATGTACATGCATTGTACAATAATTAAGTAGAAGTTTGAAAGCTGTTTGAAAATTTAGTACTCCCTCCACTTTTTTTGACTTGTCACTCTTTTTACTCTTTGAAAATTTAGTACTCCCTCCACTTTTTTTGACTTGTCACTCTTTTTACTTGGCACGGAGATTAAGGAACACTTGATTAATGAATAACTTGTATGGTCCCACAAATTTAAACATATTAATTAATGTTCTAATTAAAGAGAATAATACTTTTAACGACAAAAGTGTAATAAGGGATGAGTTTGTGGGCCTAATTTTAACCACAAAAGGAAATGGGCCATGTATAGTGGATGAAACTTGAATGACAAAAAAGGCCAAGTAAAAAAAAGTGGAGGGAGTATTTCATTATAAATTATTAAAATATTAATTAATATATAAATTAATAATTATTAATTTATCGATTAATTAATAACTCTTTTAATTAACAAATTTTGATCAAAGCTCCCAACGTCTCTCGCGTCCTCTGCCACTTCCCACCACTTTTCTTCTTCAAATTAAGTCAAAACTTTTATTTGAACCTAACTCTCACATTTAATCCACACAAATGAATACCCATATAATTCCAAATTCCAATTTCGCAATGGTCTCATTCCTCGATTGAAAAAAAAAAAAAAAACTACAATTGGAGAATATGGAATTTAAAAATTTTTCAAAAGGAATCTACTTAACATTAAAAATTGACCATAATTCATAATATAATACTCATGTTATAATTACAAACTTTTATATATTATGTATGCGCGCATTGCGCGATTGAGCTGCCGGTGATAATTTAATATGAACTTGTAATAATAACAAAAATGTAAGTATTAGAAATAGACGGAATGGGCGTCGACATCGTTTCTTAAAAATAAAAAATTACTTAGGTAAAATTGGAGTTTCTCATTATTTAATTTAACTTGTACCAATCATCTTTCTCATAAGAAAACTAGTGATTTCGTAAACCCTATAACGTCCATGTATAATTTATGGAGTTTCTCCATTCATGATTCAAATAAAACCCTATTCTCCAATTAGCCAATTCTTAAATTCACTCTATGTTTTTATTTCTCCCACCAAGTATAAATTTACTAGCTAGTGATGCTAAAAATTGGAATATATGATATAATGGACTTTTTAGGTTAACTCCAATTCCTCTATTCTTTGTCACACACAAAAGATAAATTACGATATAGATGATCAAACAGAGCACCTGCAAATATCTCTTCACCTAGACCACAATGAAAATACAGTGACAAAACATATGTATGTACCTAAAAAGTGTATAAATCATTATCACATGTCGGTTGTTGTCGCATACACCACACACACTATTACTAACATTTTAGGGATAAATACAAATTAAATCACGAACTTTACCTGAAATTGTAATTATAACATGACTTTTGCATATTTGCAATTAAATACATGAACTTTCAATTTTTTTTGCAATTGGAACTCAAGCCATATTTTCCAAGTCACAATCTTCGTCAAATCGAACCTCCATCTACCTCGTTTCTCGTTGCAACTTTGATGTAGGCCTCGATGTTGATCATTCGCTCCATTATATCAAAGCTTTGCTTCGGTTTTTGTTCGCCGGGAAAATGAATTGAGTCCCAATTGCAAAAAAATGAAAGTTCATGTATTTAATTGCAAATATTCAAAAGTCATGCTATAATTACAATTTCAGATAAAGTTCGTGATTTAATTTGCATTTATCCCAACATTGGAAAAATCAAACTCCAAAACTATAACTATTTCCCTATAACAATTGAAATAAATACCAAATATTGTCTACGTATTAATTAGTTCAGTTGTACACGTGCATGTGCAATGAATCGTTTCTTGTTTAAAAAGTCTTCATCCAATTAACGCATACAAGCAATAGGTTAGTTATAAATTTATATGTTTTGAACTTATGTTTGATTCGTATTTTAATAATTAATACTCTTTTTCATAAAAGAATAGGGAAAAATTAAACATCTCACATGATTTTTGAAAAATTGCACAAAAATATTATCAAGATTAATTATGACTTCGTAAATTGGATCCAATTTTGAAAATGAGGTTGAAGTTTTAATTTCTATGCATTTATTGAATTTCAGGAAAATTATTTATCACCTCATTTTGAAAATTGAATCCATATTTACACGCAAGATTAATCTGACGTGTGAAATGAGAACTTATGACTGGTTTTCTAAAAAGTGTATTAATTTCTTATGGATAGCGTAACTATACTTTGATTCGTCTGCATTGATTTATAACCATTGGAAAATGCCACCCTAAGGTCTAATGAAGTAATAATTAATTAAATTTTGCCATTCGTGCGATGCACGAAAACATTTTAGTTAATTTAAAATAGAAAAATAATCATAACTAAAATTCGAGA
>JAYJMF010323410.1:0-13027 GCA_036873715.1 Salvia sclarea
TTCCCTAGTGGTTATCACAATTCGACTCCTGTTATTGGTGTCTGGGAAGTACATCCTTATCTCATCCCAGACCGTGGAGCTCCATACATCATCTAATACAATAATATATGTTCTACCATACAAGCTTCGATACAAAATATCTTTCAAAGGATGAATTTTCTTTGCAACATGTTGATCAACTTCTTTTCCAATTATACAACCAAGAAGGCCTAACAGAATTGCTCGCATGTCAAAGTCTTGTGAAATTGTGATCCAAGCAAGACATGTAAAGTGCTCAACAACAGCTGAATCTTGATAAAGTTTTCGAGCGAGAGTGGTTTTACCTATCCCACCCATCCCTACGATGGGCACGATCTCCAGCTTGCTCTGCATCCCCATCACCCGATCCTTCAACTGTCTCAGATCTGCTTCAACTCCCACCACAGCCTTCGACTGCACCGGATCTTCATCAACTCCCCCCACGATGCTCTTGGAACCCACATCATTCGAGGAAGACACGCCCCTTGATGAGCTTCCATGTGACATCGGCTTTTTCTCGATGAGCTTCACCACTAGTTCCATCACAGAATCTAGTTCCTGCTTCAATTGTTGTAGATCTTGTGTGGGAAAAGAAAAGGTCTCGCCATCGGGGTTGGAAAGCATTTGATCAACCATGTGGGGTTCAATCATGTCTTCTACTTTATGTGCTACATCTTGGATTTGACTCTCCAAACTTTCTATGTTGGAGAGTGAAGATTTCTCAAGAATCTGCTGCAGAGAAACAGATTTTTCAAGGAGAGATTCGAGTTGTGGTTTGTTGTGATCAACAATCAAACGTGTTTGTTGAGGATTCAAGGTTTGTTCAAGGATGGTGATGAGGGATTGAAGATTGTAGGCCATTTTGTTTCTAATCTCTTTCTCACTCAAAAAAAAGAAAGAAAAGACAAACAGGAAAAAATTGCAGAAATTTCAGCTGAGTTGTTCAACATAAAATCGGAACATGTTAACATATAAATAATGCATGTTGGTCAACTTAAAACGAAAATACATGCATGTGCTTGTATGGTAATAGGGTATAATATTTAATTAGGATTTGCGTTATTTCACATGGGGCATTAATCAAGATCTTGATACAAGTGTTCGTAAATTAATATGCACATACTCTACGGTATGTAGCTGCCCGAAGTAATAGCGTCTTATGTACTACGGTGTTGAACTACATCGTAGTCGTCTTTCTAAAAACAATCGCACATATACTACGGTTTTACTTCAATACAGTAGTCGAGATGTTATAGACTACAAATGTTTCGTTAAACCGTAGTAGATGCAGTGTAGAGATTGTATTTAAGTCTCTAATTTACTCCATCTATTACAAAAAAAAAACAATTAATATATTGTATTATTGAGAATAATATCATCTATTTGGATAAGAAATTAATTAATATTTTAAACATAACTCTAAATTTAGAAAGTCCATTGAACTCGAATAAGCTCGTGAGGCTCGAAGTAGATCTCACAACCCTAAGAGCAACAAATTTGAAATGTTGTGAACTTTTGATACAAAGATCCAGTAGTTAGGTGTGTTTAGTTTACTTAATTTCTCTAACATATTATTCTAATTAAGTTAAGTGGGCTTGGGCCCCAAATATTTTTATTAAGATAATGGCCGACATCTAAGGCCCATATCTTAGGATTCACCTTTCTTCAAAAAGAGATTAGAATTAAAAAGATTAATTAACTTTTAACTTCTTTTTATTTGTAAAATTCGAATCACGTGGTTTGAAGAACTAATTTATTGTAAAATTCCATTGTGTATAATTTCACTTGTTGTTGTACTACATTTGTAGTTGTCATATTACTGAGTAGGGTCTTACCACGTGGCATAATCTTGAGATTGGATTGGTTAGTGGAAATGAAGTACTCCTTGGATATCATATCACTTGTTGGGATGGCATGCATCGGTAAGACTACTCCTGAAGGTGAAGAGATTTCTCATTGTGTTGGATGATGCAGGGGATAACGACGTTTGCTTCACTTCAAAAGTATACATTTTTAGAAGCGGATGGGATCCTCTGTGCCATCGTATGCCACTACAAATTTTAATACTTTTTAATAATGTTTATTATAAAATAAAATTTTATTATGTCATAATACAATATGATTAATATTTATGAAAAAAAAATTAGAATTTTTAAAAATTATATACTATAGTTTTGGAATATTTTGATTAAAAAGTGGATAGTTATTTCAAAAATATGGTATATAATCTTTAAAAATTCTAATTTTTTTTATAAATATTAATCATATTATATTATAACATAATAAAATTTTATTTTATAATAAACATTATTAAAAAATATTAAAACTCGTAATGACACACGGTGGCACACAAAAATTGTGGCACAGAAGATCCGCTCTCGTTTCCATACATATCACTTGGCCTCTTATTCCATTTAATATTTTCTTTCTCATTCAAACTTTTTTATTTTGAAAGGGAAAATCCCCATTCAAATTTAGTGCTTAAATAGTAAGTTAATATAAAAATTTATCTCCAAATATATGTGTGTTCCATCCATATTACTTGGCCTCTTATTCCATTTATTTTCTTTCTCATTCAAACTTTATTTTTGAAAGGGATTTCCCCACTTAAATGGCAAGTGTATTTAAAATTTAATTTATGGGAAACACAAAACATTATAAGGATTAATGGCCAAAAAGACCACCACTTTCTTGTTCAATTTTGATGTCCAACTATTTAATATTTCGGTGCTAACACATTGTGTATATTTTATCAAATCTAGAATGTGACATATTTAAATAAAAATTTCCCAAATTTATGTATGATGCAATGATGAATATACCCACGTTTGTCTACAGAAACCTTGTCACATTCATGGGCATGGACAAGTTCAATCATGGCATTTAGAAGGTCCACATTCACCATGTGATTTCTCAACTATACTTCTCATAATACATTAATTTCCTTATTATTTTATTTATTTTCTTATCTATTTGTTTATTGAGATTCTTATCTAAAATATTGTATTATCAATTCATATCCTCTCAATCTCAATCAATTGGTCTATAATAAATGTGGATGACATATGATGAAATCCCAAATTTTGTCCATGCTAAACTTAAAGTATTAGTGCCATTTTAAGCTTATTAGGTGACCTATTTAGGGTGCTTATGGTCCAACCCCCTCAACTAATAATTGATTTATAGAACAAGATAATTATTGAAGATTAGATAACCATTAACCTTTTTTTTTTTCACTAAATAAGAATGTATACTTAATAGAACTAAAAGTTAAATAAAAGCACATAAATGTTTATAAATTAAAAGTTAATTATTGTTGCCCATTAAATAGCCATTAGCCCATTGTCATAGTCATTAGCCCCAAATTTCATATGTGCAACAAACCAATTCATCATAATAAAAGGTGTTGTTTTCTAAGAGAATAATCATACTTCAAAAGCCAGGTAATTTGAATACAACTCCTTATTATTATTTTTTTAAAATGATTACTTTTAAACTCATCTCATCATATAATATTTAAAATACACAATAATGTATTTTATTAATTTAGCACTCAAGTAGACAATCTTATCTTATACTATGATAAATTGAGTATAAACTACCTCTCACCATTGAGTAAATTTATACTACTATATTTTTAGCTGGACTCAACAATTAAAATCTTAATAATACCAGTCCAAATTCCACATCAAAATCCAAAATACCCAAATTCAAAAATAAAGTTGCTACCTAATTTTTATTTTTTATTTTTTAGAGTAACCGCATGTAATATTGTAATTCAACCTCCACGAATTGTAACTTTATTTTACCCATAAAGCATAAATCACATGACTGCATTATTGAATCCTAGTTAGTAGTTGCATTAATCATAGCTATATAATTACATGTTTGCCAATAACTTCCCATCAATTTTGGTGTGTTCATATCTTTGCTAAAACAATGTAACACAACCTTTTTTTAACCCAAAAGTCAGGAGCTAATCTCGCACAAAGATAATAGTCTTTTTTTTATGTCAATTTACCTACCATTATAAAAGGTGGTATCTTGTTTCCTATGGCTAATATGAATGTACAATATAACTATGATCGATATCCTAATATATGTGTTTGTTTTAAAACATTTTTTTAAATAAAGTAAAGATCTTTTATGTGTTTGTGTCATTCATAAATTAGTATATATATAAATCACCTCTTAGGTGTCCATGCAGGACCGGGCCGACTCTAAAAGGTAGGTCAGGAGTGTGATCGCCTAGGGCCCAACCATAAAAAACGACCCAAAAAAGCTAGTATTGTTATTATATGTGAAAACTGATATCCCGTTTTAGATATTACTCCTTATCTTTTAAGCGCGATACGAGAAAGACACATATATAAATATTGATTTCAATATATTTAATTGTATATGAAGATGGTTTAGATATTATATATAAATTTATATTTCTTATTTTGTCTAGGCCCATAAAATGTCAGATCGGTGTTGGACACGCATTGCCAAAAATATAAGAGGATCTGAAAATAAATATTTTTACATCTGTTAGATACAATATTTTGAATACTTTAAGATTATTAGTAGGTAAAGATCAGATGGTGAGAGATTATTGTAACCAAACTCTATCCCAAAAGGAATAGTTACTAAGAAAGAAAGAAAAACTATATCCCAAAAGGAATTAAAAGACTTGGAAAATGAACTAAATGAAGCCCTAAACTTGGGCCCAAAACTTATAAAATTCATGGGCCTCATTGTTGAATACAAAAACATAAAATAATTATTTGGTAGCCCATTTACGATCTATATTAAATTGACAAGCTATATATCTATTAGTACATGTATATTTAGGTTTGACATATCTTGTAGAATACTTTGTAGTAGTATATAATTAGTGAATGTATTAATTTTATAACATTTATTTACATTATCATAATTAACTTATTGCCATGAATTATGCCATAACTAGTAGAATTATGCCACTAATCATGGGACAACTAAATATATTTTTCATCATATTTGTAAAAGAAATATATAGAAAAAAAATGTTGCACAATTTAAAATACTAAACATAATAACATTTTTTTTTATGCCAATTTGCATATCTTTTCCCTTGGAGATTAAAAAAAAAAAAAAAACCCAAATTACTCTTTGATCAATTTCATAAATGATTTTACCAAATCAATAAAATTAAGCATCGAAAGCCAAATTTGGAACTAAGAAGGAAAAAAATCACATTTAATTTTTTATGTATTTCTATCTTCTTCAAAAATCAAAATCACGAATGCAAAACATCTTCAATTAGACAAAACCAAAACAAAACTTGTTCGAAAAAAACAACTAAAAAGTAAAAGTTGTAATTATACAAAAAACGAGGGACTTAAAAATAAATATAAAAAATTCGATTACGCTACTTTTTTCAGTTTTCAGCTCACTGTTTTTGCTTAGCTTCGCAAGCAATGGCTGCTCCGCTGCTCAGAGCTCTGCCTCTCCTCCGCCTCCGCCGCGCCCACCGGAGCTACCATCTCTCTCTCATCAACGCCCCCACGCCTCGCCTCCCTCTGTGCACCTCCGCCGCCGATTCCGCCGCCGGCGACGGCGATGATAAATCATCATCTCTCGCTCAAATTTATCAATCAATCGTTGTAAAAGAGCGCCCTAATTTCCCCAAATGGGAAGACCCAGATTTCCGGAAATGGAAAATCAAAGAGGCGGAGATTTTCGAAGACATCGAGCCTATTGTTTGCCTCACAAAGGAGATACTTCACTCTACTAGGTAGCCTCTCTCTCTCTCAATTTAGGTTGAATTTGTTTCAATTGATTGTTTTTTTTGGGGATTCATGTTTGGTGATGGGAGAAAGAATGAATTTTTATGTTGGGATTTTTGTTGGCGCGTTAAATTAGTAGCAAAAGTAGCTCTATATTTAGTTTTAGTGATGATTCTGAATTGTTGAATTGTGGAGTTGATTAAATGTATTTATGCATGTGCAGAGTTATGAATTTCTTGTTTTAGGTTGTAGTAGCAAAATCATCATGAAATTGTTAATATATATGATGAAAAGAGTGAAGAAGATAGTAGCATAAGTAATCAAGAAATGTGATTTAAATGGTGGGAGGAAAGAAGTATTTTGAAGAGGTTGGAAAACCAAAATCAATAGAATAGGACTTTGGAGTAATCTATCTCATGTGGCTATATGAACATGAGAGAAATAGTGTATTAGGTTCTTGTGATTTTACGCGTTCTAATTAGCATTTATCGCTTGGATATTTAGGTTCCAACGGGAACGGTTAGAGTTGTTTCGACTGTGAACTTAGATGTGTTTTGTTTCAAAGTTGATTGAGTCTCTTTTAGCATTTTCTTGTAGCATTTCCAGCTTAACCTCCATTTGAATTTTCACAGCGTGTTTGTTATTCCGTAGGATCTAGCTATTCTTCGTCTCTTATCAAATGCGCAAACATTTTCCCTTTTCGTTATAGTGAATTATTCTCGGAGCTCATTCGATACTTGATTAGCAGAACCTAGAATGTAGTAAAATGATAGCTCTATTTTCACTGACGAAAATTTCAGTTACGTGTCATGACTCATGCCAAAACATCTACTCGCCTCTGGAATTGTTTCTTAGTCCATCCATGTATCGTATAATACTCTTAAAGAACATTAGAAAGGTGGAATTTAGTGAAGAGTTCCTCCTCTTGAAGCTTTTCCTATTTTCACCTAGTTCAGGTTGTTTAGAGAAAGAAGAAATGGGATTTGAAATAAATCATTCTAAATGTCCTGCCATTTAATATTCCTCTTAGAAGTCCTTGCACTATTATAATTTCTTTTGCTGAGAACATAGTGTATATGTTAATTCTTGGCTTAAATAAAATTGAAGTGTAAGTTGATTTAGGGAAACTACAAATACTTATCTTCGTTTCCTCCTGAGAATTTTTGAAGTAATCCTTGCATTCTTCAATGAATTAATGCAGTTCGGTTACGCATACAAAGCATGGAAGTCAAGATATCATACTCGCATATACGTCTATTTCTTGATTAATTTCGTCCCCAAGGAGCTGATAGTTCTACGTTATGTGTCATCGATTCTAAGACCATGAAGTGGTTCTACACTTTTGTTCATAAATTAACCAGCAACCGCCTTATCTATCCGTCTGCATTTAGTCTCGATATATTGTGAATCTCATCTAATATTTCTGCTGAACCTGAATCATATTGGCAACCTCTTAGTTTTAAGGAGTTACAATTTTTCACCAGCTCTTGGCACTTTGAATGAGAAGAATACTATAGGGCACTTAATAATTAGCGAAAATCGACTCTATAATATATATGCTCATATCATACAATACTTTTCTTTTTCCATCTTGTGAATTTCCTCCGTTTTTGTAGTTGTTTTGTATTTGTTGGCTGTATTATGCACGCAGTCCCGAGGCAGTGCTAACTTATCACGTTCATCCGCCAGGTATATGGATGGCGAACGCCTCACCCCAAAAGACGAGAAAGCCGTGGTAGATAGGCTTCTTGCTCACCATCCTCACTCCGAAGACAAGATTGGCTGCGGACTCGATTCAATTATGGTTAGTTTGATTTGTTGGATTCACTTCTATTTGTTGGGTCCTATCCTCGTTCGTTTAATCAAAGATATTATCATTTGCGACTCGAATGAAGGTTGACCGGCATCCCCGATTCACGCACTCGAGGTGCCTCTTCGTCGTGAGAACCGATGGCGGATGGATCGACTTCTCCTACCAGAAGTGCCTCCGAGCCTACATCCGACAAAAATACCCTTCCTACGCCGAGAGATTCATCAAGGAGTATTTCAAACGCGGCAGCGGCTGAAACGAGTAAGTTCGTTTTCCTTCCCGATGTCGATATGCGCGTCTCGGAACCTTCTAGAAGGGGCATAACTTCGCGTCGACTACGTAGATGTTTCGAAGGGAATTGTTACAGTAGATGTAAGTCCATAGGCTCTTCCATGTTTATTTAAGAGAAAATTTAGTTGCAAAATGCCATTTATGAAGAACTGTTTTTGTTGAATAATCCATTTTTAGAGACTAGATAGTAAATTCGAGCAAAGTTACAGTGAAAAGTGAAAACGGAGTTTAACTGACGTGGGCGAGTTAGCTTAAACGACGTCGTTTCATGGTAACGAATTTTGCTTCATTTTCCCACGGGAAATTGGTCAAATATTAAAAGAGTTGCCACAACTATGCCCAAATTCTTATTCTTAACCAAATTTAATATTTTGGTCGAATTTTATAAAATTTTGGATTTTGGCAGTTAATTTGCTAATAACCTGATTATTCGAAGTCTGACCACTGACTAGCAATCCGTAGCGCTATCGTTGGAAAGCCTTTGACGACGTCTTTATACTAGTACTATCCGTTTTGTTAGGTTTTGATCATCGGAAATGGTCGAAATGGCTTCAAAATCATTGTCTCGAACATTTTTTTATCTCCGTCTTTTTGTCATAATTTGGATCTGTGTTATAGTATACCATTAGAAATGTATTGTCGAGAGCTTTCCAACAACACGCCGAAAAATCCCAAATTTCATAAAATTCATGATTTTTTTTACCAACTTTTTTTATTTAACTAAAAATCAAAATTTGGACATATTTTATTTATTTAAACTCTTACTATAATATTAGAAAATTGAGTTATAATTACAAGTGGGGGGAAAGTGATGATGGGTCAAAGGCATGAGTTTTTGCAGAGAGCAAAAGGAGTGATTGGGACTTTAGAATATTGTACCACACGCTGTAAAAGTGGGACACTGCCATCACATCAGAATCACACAACAGAATTTTCCCAGATTTTCCTTTTTTATTTTTATTTTTAATTTTTTAAATTTTTATTACCGAAAAAAGAAAAAATACGCTCGCAGATTTGACCTTTTACCAAACTCGAATAATCCGACCTATCGGTTGGACGAAAAATATCTTGCCAACATACTGCACTTCATCGTCTAAATAGTACTATCATATACGACAGCTAGGGATCGGATCAGTACCATATCGGGTGGAGCTAGAAATTTATAAGTATATTTTTACATGTATAACGATAGTAGCAGTAAAAGAAATCGACGGGCCTAGCATTCGCCCATGAGTTTAATGAGTCGTAAATTTGAATGTATTTTACTAAAAGATCAACTTTTTCAAAAAAAAAAAAGTAAACCATTAATCCATCCAGATGCAATTTATTAATCATTTGACCGTAGCATTTAATTTTCCATTAAGCACACTTATATTGGACGAAGAGAGTATAACAGATGAGGACAATTCTTCCTTCTTCCTCCAGCTATATTGTGATGTCATTTTTGTATAAAATTATGAAATATATGACATAGATAAATATAGTTTATGTGTATTGATTGATTGCAAGATTCACATAGTCGATGGAGTTACTAAATTCGTGATTAAAATGTTACTATAGTACATGTTTTCTCGAAAATATATACTTACATAGACGTGTTGAAAATATAATGTAAAGTGAGTGATCTTCCACACATTTGAATATAGTGACATGTAATAATAAGCCAAAAATATTGCCATGACTTTCTTGACTTGTTTCTATATTTATTTTTATCTTAACAAATACACTTTTTTGACTTGTTGCATACATGCATTAGTTTCAGTTCTATTCGTTGAATTGGTAGCTGCCTATGATTGTTTCCATAAATAAATTTATAAATGTTAGACAAGAATAAATAATTTTTTTTGCAGAAATAAATAAAATTTAATGCTTATATTGTACAATAAAAATTAAATATATGGATGATTGCTTGAAGCAAGAGATTTGAAGTTTTGTGCAGACAAAACAGTATGTTGCCGGAAAATCGTAGCATATCTTCTGAATTTCTGATGGCCAATCTGCTGAATTCTTTTTTTATTGCTTTGCAAATAAAATTCTTGTGAATTAATTGATTTCACCATTCATCTTTTCACTTATATATTTAACTATATAATCTCTTTTTTCTAATAAATATCTCATCACATCAAAACACACATCTAACTTAGTGAGTAATTTTACTCACTTTGGCCCATGATTATTAGGGGCGAGCAAAATATTCGAATGACTAACTCGAAGTATTAAATTTTGTTCGATTTTTTTTTGATTAATTTATTTTTTGAGGGAAAAAAAATCGATTTCAATTATCTGAATTATATATACACATTTTTATTGAAATAAATTGGTTATACATATATTTGTACAAATGGAATTAAAAAATTATATTCTTCAGTTAAAATAAAATCTGAAATAAACATTTATTTAGAGAAAAAATTATTTTTTGATAGAATACTTATTACTATTACCTAAAGGGATAGAGGCAGCTGCTCGATGTAAGTTGTTTGAGATTAATATAGTAGATAAACTTCTCATTTCCCCAATCAAAAACCAAAAAAAAGAAATTAATACATTACCTTATAATCTTGGGGTAATAATTATTAGACAGACATTATCATTGTGTACACATTAAATAGTTTTTTGTCATTAACCAGCTCAGGTCCACGACGAAAAAGAATGCCAGCGTGGATAATATATGATTATATGCCAAATATAAATTATACTACAAATTATATAGCCCAACACATTTATACCGATTTTGTGAATTAACAGTGAATTTTTTCAAATGTAGTAACATATTTAAGTACATATGTGTGCAAGCTAAACATACTAATCTAGTTAATTATATGATCTAAATTGATGCGATTTGGTCTACCTCTTTTTGATTGATGCAATTTATTTATTTATTGACTCAAAATGTCCAATTAATTAATCCTTCTTACTCAATAAATTCCTGAATATGTATTTAGATTCCATAGTGTGGTTCTTGTGCAATTAAGCTTAATCTTGTAATTATAACTAGAGTTCATTAGTTCTATACTTCTATTAGAATATATATATATATATTATATTAATTTTCATTTTTAGTCAAAAACAATTATTGGGATCGATTATTCTAAAATTAGAATATATAATTTTTTAATTTGATATTTTATAATAAATTTACAAAATATACTAAATAAGTATTAAAATAATAGCATTAATAATGAAATACTGATGATAAGCAGCCAGAGTTAGTGTGACAATATGGCTAAAGGCATAATTAATAGATTGAACGAAAACTAATTCAATAATATTTAAATACTAAAATATATGCCCTCTCATTTTTTTTTATTTTTTTTTTTACTAATATGCTTTGGAATTTACTGCTACTGGAAGTGGTGGCACAGTTGATGCGACTGAAATAAGTGAAAAGGAGTGGAGAGAGATTGATGAATGGGTGTTGAGTCCCAATGAATAAAGTAATTTTAAAAAGTTAAATTAAGAAAAAGATTTTCTGTTGCTCTGATTTTATGCAGTACAATAATTATAAAATAAATAAATATAAATATTAATATACACATACAGAAAATTATAAAAAAAATCGCAGCGTGATGAGTCTGCTGTGACTCTACCCACTATCTGGTGTAAATTTTAATTCATATGTGGCCAATTTCCAATAGATTATATTTAATTCTTTTTAAAAACTATTACCTTTCAATTTCTTGTATGCTTGTTGTTAACCATATGGTGAATAATATATCACTTTAAATTCAAAATGTATTTGCTTATAAAAAATGGTGTATGAAATATATATTTTTTGGTCACAAAATTTCGACGATGTCTCATGATAATTACGTGACATTTTTCACTATTTAAATCATAATTAACATGTGTAGATGCATGAAATTACATGGCATCTCCCGAGCCACGATAAAGGATCACCAGCAAATGAACGCGATATAAAATATTAATAAATTAGTGGTTAAAATAAGTATTTTATTTTAAAAAGAATTGAATATAATTTAGTATTTTTCATTAATTTAATCGCAATCATACAGCCACATGATTCGCATAAAAAATCAAACCAATAGTTCTTCATAATCAAGCGTGACAGATTCGACCTGAAAAGTACTTACAAAATTCAAATATAAGACATTTCACCTCTAAAAAATCCAAATTTCTTCATCTCAAATCCATTCGTAAATTTTTTATATTCTTATTCTATATATAATTAATATAATATTGATGAATTTCCCATAAATGTTTGTCCTAATACATTTGTAACGGCATTGTTGCATGTTAATATAGGGAAAAAAAAGTTACATCTAAAAAAACATTAAATATTTTTGACTGAGTTGGAAAAAGAAACCACATTCGCCTGTCTCTCTCTAAAACGCAGAAGAGAGAGAAGCAGAAAGCAACACATCGTTGCAGAAGAAGAAGGCACCAATTAAAAATAAATCAAAATTAAATTAAACTATAGCTAAATTAAATTTATTAGTAATATTTTTTTTTTCTATTGGGCAAATGGGGGTAATTTATTGCAACCTTACATATGTCTGTTTTTTTCTATTTAAATTGTGCCTGCCAAAATTATTCTCCAAAACAGATGGTAATGTGTGATCGTGGTCGTTCTTGGCTGTCACACTATTTACTTTATTATTGTTACTACTTCATTGCTGCTACAACTACAACATGGATCTTTATTTAATTCGTCTATTTAATTTTTTTCGGTATAATCGAGGCATTTTTGTTCGTTGCAGATTATACGCCTGTCTCTTCTTACTATTATGGGTAAATATAATTATAAAATTCCTGCATCAAAATTAATTATTAAAAAATAATTAATATATATATATATTTATTTATTTTGATATTATAACTTTATAAGGATAAACCTATAATATTTCACGAATTCTTGTAACTTGTATTGGCTATTTTTACATATTACTACATCATATTTATTATGTGCGTATTTTAAATTTAGAAAAAAAAAAAAAGATAATGTCATCCTAGATATATTAATTGTAACATTGTTAATATAGGGGAAGATTATTAGTTCAATGGTTAAATTTGTATTGGTTTTTGACCTGAAAGTATTTTCTACATCGAAAAATATAATTGGGCCAAATGCATATATAGCCCTTTTGAAAATAAACATATTGCTTTTAGCCACAATTTGAAATCACATTCATATTTA
>JAYJMF010323520.1:0-13025 GCA_036873715.1 Salvia sclarea
TTTTATTTTATTTTATTTTATTTTATTTTATTTTATTTTATTTTATTTTATTTTATTTTATTTTATTTTATTTTATTCTAATCGTATGTATAACAATATGTGTCAATTTTATTTTGTAAAGTTACTATTTATAATATTTTCTTTCGACTATTTTAAAATTCAGATAAGTTTCGCAATTTAGTCCAAAAATAAGATCATAAAATGAAGTATTTGTAAAATAGATAGTAAAATTTATTTAATCACGCACGAAGATCCTACCCATAAGTAATTAGAAAACCAAAGTTCATAAGACACAACACCAATGACTAAATGAAATTAGCTCGAGACAAAATGGTGGCATCCCGCCGACCACCATAAACGATGGTATTACACAATTGCAAATCACACGATTGTTAATGTGTACTTTTCTGACAGTCACACCAATTTTAAATTTATCGAGTTCATATCAATGTTCTAAATCATACAAATTATAAAAGTCACAATTTTATATCAAGATTTAAAAGTTATGTTATAAACCCAATGTATGAATAAAAAAAATAATGTTACCAATTCTCTATCATCCTTTTTGCTACTTGCTAGCCACCCACAATACCTTCACTAGGAAAACAAAACGAAAGCAACCACTCATTCCTCTTCATCTCAATAAATGTTTATAAAAATCACAACAATAAAATTTCTATATTTATTTACTTTATTTATTTATGTTTTGTTTTGTCAATAAATTTCAAATAAGACAATTCCTTATCCTGAAATTTGACCTCTAAAATACACTTGTGGCTACTGTATATCCATACACACACTATTAAACCCCAAATCCAAAAAGAAGCACATAAAAAGAAAGAAATTAAAAAAAAATTAAATAAAAAAAAGAGAAAAACAGCAGCAGCAAAGTAAATATGCTCGCGAAGGAATCGTCGCGGTTCGATCTTCCCGAGGAATTACTGGAGGTTTTGCCCCTCGATCCATTCGAGCAGCTCGATGTCGCCCGCAAAATCACCTCCATTGCCCTCTCCACGCGCGTCGATTCCCTCGAATCGGAGGTGTCGGAGCTCCGCAACCACATCGCCGACCGCGACAACATCATCGCCGGCATGGAGCAGCAGCTACAATCGCTCGACGCCTCCCTCGCCGAGGCCTCCGATAAGCTCGCCGCCGCGCAGCAGGAGAAGGTCCGCCTTAATTCAATCACCGCTTTTTGGATTAGTTGAGAAGTCGCTGAGCTGTCATTGTGGAAATTGAGAATAATTCATTAATAGTATTAAAACAGATATTTTTATTATTAAAAATTAGTGGGGTGGTAGGCAATTTTCTAAAGAAGTGATAAGAAAGTTGTACCGAACGCACTCGATTTTCAATAATTTTTAATTAATTGGAGTGTTAATAGTTTAAAACTTGAATCTGACTTTGACCCATTTTTAAAGTTAGGATTTTTAAAATATTTGTTTAAGTGAAGAATGTGACACTGAATAGTGGGGTGTAACAGAATTGGCCTTTTGTGTGGAGGGAAATATCAAAATATGTGATGAGTGAGAGAAGTTGTGTTGATTTTGAGCTTTTGTGGGTCAATGGCAGGAAAGCTTGTTGAAGGAGAATACGCAGCTGAGCAACACTGTGAAGAAGCTCAACAGGGATGTAACCAAGGTATTCAATCCTTGGTGTTAATTTCGTTGTTTTATGATGTTATGTGAAATTGCATTGTGTTCAAGATTCTTGAAATGTTGCTGTTGCTTAATACATTTTGGGATAGAGGATGTCGTGTGCATTCAGTTTCGTTCGTATCCATAGCAATGCTCGAGTATTTGAAGTTGTGAAGAATAGGGATATATGGTTGCCGTGTATGTGTCATCGCTAGCTGTTTTCGTGTCATCGCAGTTCGATAGAAACACCATGTTTCATGCCAGTTGTTCTCATTTGTAGCTACCGTATTAGAATTACTGCAATAGCCAGCATAAGCTTGTGACGATTTTAGGTTATTCAAGATTATGCTATGCATATTGGCAAGTTCAAGTTTCAATGTAATCACTCAACATGTGAAGTCTTCCACTTTCAAATATCTATGTTGAGGTCTTAAGAGTTTCAAGGGTAATGCCAACTTTGTGCTTATGTAGAATCTCTGTCTTTGCAGTTGGAAGCCTTCAGAAAGACGTTGATGCGGTCTCTTCAAGATGATGAAGACGGTGTAAGAGAATGACTTCTGTTTCTTGCAGCATAATTCCACAGAATCTCCATATTCTGCATTAGATTCATTTTCGCCTTTTTGTTTGATAGGCGAGTGGTCCTAAGGCTAATGTGGCAAAACCGCCAAGCAATCTCGGTTTGCAATTCCGATCCTCTATTATGTTTATGCAACTCATTGCTTTTCTTGTACAAGTAGTATAATACTTGTATGAATCTCCATATGCTACTTCTTGCAGAGGACGATTCTGACTTACCACCTAATCAAGCTACTCCCATTCAAAGCCAAATCTCCGATGCTGGAGTTTTAAATTCTGTTGAATCTGATGTCGAAGGTACGCCCTGTTTCTTGCATTTGCTTCTCAATGAAGCAGTTTATTGTTTTGACCATTGTTTTGTTGTCATAACAGCCGTGAGGGCTCGTGTGCCACATGGCTTCTTACTAGCATCACAGAATAGCACACCTCGTCTCACGCCACCTGGTTCCCCTCCGAGCCTCTCTGCCTCTGTGTCTCCGTCTAGGACACCCAAACCAGTGTCTCCGAGGAGACAGAGACACTCAATTTCGATTCCATCATCAAGAGGCATGTACGACGATAGGTCTTCTGTGTTTTCTTCTATGCCTCAGAGCCAATTCAGTTCAATGTCAAGCATGGAGTCGGGATCACAACCAGGTTAGTCATCTTAACTCGATCTCATCTGTATTGCCTCGGCCAGGTTAGAATCTAGTGAATATCACCATGATCAAATCATTAAACTAAGAGCTGATTTTCATATTAGGTAGTTTGGTGCATATGTTTGTGCAAGTAGACTACTTGTACTAACTTCATTTCTCCCCTTCGTATATTAGGGAAAACGCGCGTTGACGGGAAAGAATTCTTCCGCCAAGTCAGGTAAATGATTCTTCTCGACAAAATCACAAAACGAAATTGCAACTAAAACCACAATTTAGAGACCACTTGTACATATTCCATGGAGAAGTTCATAGATGCCAATTCTTTCACTAGCAATCACTACACATGATGTATATATGATCACGTTGACTGATTTGACCATAAATTGACTAATGTGCCTCGTCTAAAATCATCCTCATCTCACCAGGTCTCGCCTATCCTACGAGCAGTTCAGCGCATTTCTTGCAAACGTGAAGGAACTTAACTCCCACAAGCAAACAAAAGAGGTATGTGATGCCATTAGTATTAACTCTCATTCTCCCATCTCAATCTAGGAAGAAAATAAACTATTCCATGATTTCATTCTAAGTTTTAGAAAGGCTAATGTGGTAAAACTAAGGGTGAATTGGTCATATTTCATTCGATGTGTGATAAACGGGTGACGTATAGTTGGAACTTGGAAGTGCTATATTTAGCATAGGTATTTATTTTTGAAGGGAGGAAATATAGGTACTTATGAAGAGACTATCTTGACTCATTTTGTTCAACTATGGTTATTATGTTAGGAAACCTTAGGGAAGGCGGATGAAATCTTCGGCCCCGATAATAAGGACCTCTACGCCATCTTTGAGGGGCTAATCACTCGTAACGTGCAGTGATAGAACGAGCCTTTCAATTTCGTGTAAAATCTTCGAGATCTTAGCTTTTCTCTCAACCTTGTAGATCTTATTTGTGTAAAATTATGGTTGTAAAGTAAGTTATTGTTGCATATATAGCCATTGTAAATGTATGTTTTATAGTTGATTTGTATCGAACCACAATATTTATTCCTCAATATTCAATACATGGCTTTTAGTTTGGTGGTTGAATTGTATGTTGATGAGTATGATATGATGATGTACTTTCATACATATGTAATCTTTTTGGAATTTAAGTTTATATCTCTTCTTTGAATGCAAGTGTTATCTTGAAACACATTGAAACAAAAAATGTTTGTAATGCATATTTCAAATAGAAATATACATAATATGAATGTATGATGTAAAATAGAAATATGGACCTCGACAAAAGTTTGGATTTCCATCGTGATAAATTTCAACAATTGTAAAAATGACGCGGCGTAGAACAAATTAGTGTTTGATCGATCTCGTTTTGATAAGGTAATTAATAAGCTAAGAGAATGCAAGTAAGGCACGAGAGATTTAACGTGGTTCGATCTATGAAGACAGATCTAAGTCCACGGAGCAAGAAAGGATACCTTTTATTAACTAGTAGGCGAGAGAGATTACAAGAGTATGAATGAATGCATTTTCCTATCATTCTAGTCTTTATTTACATTTATAGATGAGGAGACCGAGTTCTTGGAGAATTAGATCTCCTCACGAGGTCTTCTCCTAGTGGCATTCGGCCTTCGAGTCTTACCCTGATTCTCCATGTTTATCCTTGGGTGATTCGAGTCTATCCACACATTTATTTGAGCTTTTTAGAATACTGATGGTTTTAGGTCTCTTACATGGGCTGTCGTTGATGGGTCGGGTCCGCTGTCTAGGTTTGACCTCGATAGTTGGACCTAGTATCTTGGGCTTAGTCTCTGGGCCGATACTCTATCAGTGTTATATCTCGTGTTTTACTTATATCGTAAATTCCAATAATTGTAAAAGTGTCGCGTTTGCCAAAATTAGTGTTGTCTCGTGTTTCAATTATTTCACCAGCAACATTTTGGATGGAATATAAATAATAAATACATATGTATAAATATATAATATTACTAACATAGGAGAAGCGAATTTTTAGCATGAATGTATTGCATGTATTGTGGAGAATTCATGCAAACCACAATTTTACATTTCTCATTTTCCCTCTCATTCTCTCTCTTACCATCTTCTATCCTTTCTCTCTCTCAATCTGAATTCAAAATTTGCAGACGTGAATAATCTTGGTTCCTGAGGCACACCTCTTTTTGCTGTCGCTAAGGAACCATGGAAAATAATGCTCAACATTCGCCTTCCCCTCCAAGGTAATCTCATTGATTATCAGCTGCATGTTGCTGAAGAAATTTTGTTTTAATTTTAGATCTCGTGTTTCGATTGTTGTTCCATGCAATGCATTTTTCTGCTCAATATGATCAATCTGTACCTACTGGCGAAATGAATTTGGGGAATTTTACAAAATCCTATGCAAAAATGTTATGGATTCTGAATTAGGTTTTGTTATTGTATGAATTGTACAAAATCTGTTGTTCCCTTTCAATTTGTGTAATTTTTGTGTAGGATTTTGGATTTATTGTGTAATTTCGTGGGAATGGTTGGATTTTAGGGAAAATGAGAATGCATGCGAGGTTGCTGATGAAAGTACCGATGGGCAGTTCCTCGTAGTTGGACATAGATTGCTCTATTCCACTTCTTCCATCACTCTCTCTGCTGAAGGTAGATCCATCTCTACATGTTTCAACTGTTTTCCTCGATGATCACGTTGCCCGACTCTCTGAGATTTGCAAATCTTGAATTATGCCTTAGATTTGAGGGTTCTAGACATGGATGTGGCTGGGTTAGAAGGGTGCTCGTCCAGTGGAGATGATCAAGAGGAAGTGAGTGTCATCACAACGCTCGTTTCAGAGGCGGATGCAGCTAAGGCGGCTGCGAAATCCGACTCTCAATGGAAAGGGTTCCTCCGCAAGCTGAAAAAGGGCCCCAATGTGCATTTTCAGACCTTTCATCCTTCCTTACCCCACATTCTCTCGATAAAGAAGCTTTCTTCGAGAAGGAGAGCATCTCGGGGCACACAGAGTTTGCCCGAACTCACTACTCAGATAGACGGGGACTTGTATTATTGCTTCGAGACCTCTTGGAAATGCTTCACTCTCGCGGACCTCAAACAGGCAACACACAATTTTAGCCCAGGTGATCAATGTTCAGATTCAGAATCTTAAGAATTTTATGGTTAAGATTAAGGCTAAGGCGGATTTTCGTGTTTTTGTTCTGTCTTAGGAAACTTGATTGGAGAAGGCGGCTATTCTGAGGTTTACAAGGGACACTTGGAAGATGGACAATTAGTGGCAGTTAAGAGGTTGATTAGGGGATCACAAGAGGAGATGACGGCGGACTACTTATCTGAACTCGGCATTTTAGTCCATGTAAACCATCCGCACATTTCAAGAGTTATCGGTTATGGAGTTGAAGGAGGGATGCACCTCGTTCTTCCTTTATCCGTTAATGGGAGCTTGTCGTCTATGCTAAAATGTTTATCTCTGGTCTATACCCCATTTTCTTATTATTCAAAAACTTCAAGATTCTAAACTTTTTCTTCTCAGGTGCAAAGGAGATTTTGACGTGGAATATCAGATATAATATTGCTATAGGCATTGCTTCTGGTCTTTGTTACCTTCATGAGGGCTGCCAACGACGAATTATCCACAGAGATATCAAGTCTGCCAATATTTTGCTAACTGAAGATCTTGAACCTCAGGTAGAATTCAGAGAATGCAAATTCATGTGCTGGTAGTCGGATAATGACTTGAAATGATAATTAGGTTTCTGCTGCGTTCCAATGGATGGTTCACCTAGTTCTGACATATCAATAAGTAGAGCAGTTTATTCTGATTTTGGCCATTTTTGACACCAGATAACACATTTTAATTTACTTGAGGTAATGTTTGTCTGTGCAGATTTCAGATTTTGGGCTAGCAAAATGGCTTCCTGATCAGTGGACTCACCTTAGTGTTTCAAACGTCGAAGGCACATTTGGGTACGAAAATGCAAACCGACATACTATATATACAATAATGGAAAATATTGAAGTCCTTAAAGTTTCAATCGATTTTCAATCTAAACATTATTGTTTCTATCAATGGCAGTTATCTCCCTCCTGAGTTTTTCCTCCATGGTACAGTTGATGAGAAAACTGATGTTTATGCATACGGCGTTCTATTGCTGGAGCTCATTAGTGGCCGCCCGGCTATAGACGACCAAAACAAAAGTGTCGTGATGTGGGTAAGTTAGCAGATACAGCTATATATATCTGTCGTAGTAACTCCGACTAAACCTTGAAAACCAAAAAAAACTTTGCAGGCCAAACCTCTGCTACTTCGTTCAAAGAGCATTGAAGAGCTAGCTGATCCATCTCTAGACGGTGATTTCGACTGGGAACAGCTGAATCGAATGGTTATGGTTGCTTCAATATGCATTCATCAAAATTCGACAGATAGGCCTCAAATGAGCCAGGTACATATTTAAGTTCTTACTAACATTTGACCTAGGGATTGGATTACATACAAGATCTTCGTTTCGGTCTTCTGATCTTGGCTTGATGTGAGCAATGCAGGTCGTGAGGATGTTGCAAGGCGACGAAGGAATATTGCAGAGCAAGAAAAAGTTCCAAAAAAGGCCGGCGCTCAAGAGGACATGGCCGTTGGAGATGATCACGGAAGAAGAAAGCAACTCAAGCAAACCTTCGAGCCATAGAGGCCATAAAACCGAGCCATCTTCGGAAAGCGTTGAGGAGAACTTGTAAAATAGGGTGTGGAGACGAGAGCTGGGAATGTACAGTCCTCCTAGTTGCTCGAATCGCGCCTTCTCTTGCCGCGTTTCCCCTCATGTTGTTGGTTCTGGGGAAGTTGGTGGTGGGAGTGAAACAGCTTCTGTGTTTATAGCATTTGCATATATTTTAGGGAAAGAGATGAAAACACACATAGGTTGCATTTTGTGTTTTTTCAAATTTCTTTATACTTCTATGTTGTAATCTCGTGTTTTAATTGATGATGCATGCCAAATCTACAGGTGATTATGTAATTAATACTGTTTCCTCATATTATGCCCATTTTAGTTACCGTTGAGCTATAATTTCTTGTTTTTGTTTAGTTTGCTTCATGTTTTAGCTTGTTAATTGATACTACTACTTAAGTATATACATATCCTAACAATATCCATATTGCTGGGTGAATTCGTTCATTTAAATATGATAATATATGATTTAGTAAAAATGGTAAAAGTTCATTCTAGGTTAAAAATGGAATTCCCATGAATTATAGCGAAATATAGATGGTCTCATTTTAATATCTACTCCATATAAATAAAGTTATACTTACGAGGATAAATAGTTCTAGAGTTTCTTATTAATTTATTTATAATGGATGAAAAAGATATGGTAATATATAATAGAATAATGTGTGGAGGACTTCGTGACCAATATTGTTTAATTAATGCGACATTTATGATAAGCTGAGTTCCTAAAGTTTTTCTTAGCACCATATATATAGCTCGTCAACTCCAATTGAATGATCTATCAAATCCACAATCTCACTATACTTCGAAAAATATCTCAGATTTAACCATCCCTCTTCAAAATTTTCCGACGAAAATCGGTATAATTTTCTGTGATGTATAGATCCTGCCATATCTCCTCATTTCTACTGCTGTTGATCGCATCAATAGCGCGGAAATCTTCGTGCAGTTCGATAATCAATCCATCGAAAGTCAAAACTATCTCATGGAGACCTAGGTAGTGATCTTTTTCTCAGTTGACTATTTTTGTGATTGAGCATTTTGAGCTGAATCTTTTGCGTTGCGATTTAGAGCTTTTGTGTACGAAGGTTTTCTTACGGATGATGAATGCAATCATTTAATTTCTCTGGTGAGTTTGTATTTTGATTAGTGTGATTCTCTCTCTCTCTCTCTCTAGGAAGTATTTTAAGGGGATTACATTCAATTTTGTGATTGAATTAGGCGAAATCGGAGCTGAAGAGGTCGCAGGTGGCCGACAATGAGTCTGGGAAAAGTAAGCAGAGTGAGGTCCGGACTAGCTCCGGAATGTTTATTGCGAAAGCGAAGGTTCGAATTTTGTGTTATTCCGAAGATTTACGCAATTGATCTCTAATTTGCTATAAGATGATGCTCTAGAGTGTTCGCCGTCGGTTTGGTGAAATCTGATTTATCATATTTATAGATTTCTGTGTTTCAATCGATGATGACTGAGTGATCTTATAGTTTACTTATTTTTTATTATTACTATTAACTAGAAGCAGATTTATTTTGATTAAGCTGGAGCCTCTGCTGAAGTTAGTGATGGTGAAGGCTTATAAATGCTTATGATAATTAGAGCACTGCATACATATGGCCTTTTTTGTCGATGATTTGCTGCTTACACTTAACGGCTAGCTTAGCTTTAACTAATATACTGGTTCAGATTGTCTGGCCTCATCTTGGGAGAGCTTATTTAGATCTCATTTGGTGGTATTTCAAGTGTTTATTCATTTGAAAGATTCTCGTAATTTTTGTTTGTGAATTTCTGAATATCTGAAATCGGTGTTCGAAAAGTTATAGTTATAATTATAGTTATAGTTATAGGCACCATCTTGCAAATTAAGGTGTTAAGAAAAAAAGTAGGTCTTGTAATCTTATTGTGCTGAATTAATCAAATCATGAGCAGATTGCTTGCCTTCTTTCATGTATTTTCAACTTATGGCATCATCTTTGAGAATTTCTTTTTGAGGAAAATCATCTTTGCGAATTTTGTGTTTTCCATGATCTTGACTCTTTTCCCTGCCATATGTTGCTGATAGGATCCTATTGTTGCGGGCATAGAAGACAAGATTGCCACATGGACTTTTTTACCAAAAGGTAACGTATTTTAAGATGATACGGAATGGAGTCATCACCAGTGTCACCAGTTGATTAAACTCCTAGTTTGTATGATGATGTTTTAGTAATACTTGTATTGAATCTATTTTGGTTTTGAATTCTTATTAATGACATGGAGGTTCTTCAATATCCTGATTCCATGTTAGTTTATGAATAAAAGAACAAAGTTACCACCTTATGACCAGACAATTTTGAAAGGTTTTGCTGGATCTTGTAATTGTAGTTATATTCAAAGTAATTGAATTATACCTTAATAGTAAATGAGGAATGTGTATGGGTAGAACACTTATTTAATAGCATATACTTCATAATGGCGATCTAATGATATTTCAATCCTAACTTGTTTGCATGTCTCTCGTTGGTTTCTATTAACCCCTTGTTTGCTTTCACATTTTTTTTTCTCTCTTTTCTACTGAATAAGTTGTTGAGTTTTTCAGATCTCTGTAATTATTTACTCCTAAATGGAATCTTTAGACTTTAGGTTTTATTGAGGTCTTGTATGTTGATGATTTATATATGGCATATTTTAAAATTATGAATAACGTGTGGGCATCAGGAATCTTTAGACTCTTATGTTTTATTGAGGCCTAATCTTTAATTTTCTTTGTAGAAAATGGAGAAGACATACAAGTATTGCGTTATGAACCTGGACAGAAATATGATCCTCATTATGACTATTTTGCGGATAAGGAAAATATAGCTCGTGGTGGACACCGGATAGCAACTGTCCTAATGTATCTCTCTGATGTTGAAAAAGGAGGTGAAACTGTCTTCCCCTCTGCTGAGGTTAGTCATATTTCCACTTTCAATTGTTCAAGATAATTGGGTCTCACAAACTCTTGATTGCACGATCATCTTATGCAGTAATACATGCTGTAACTACGTACGACTTGCCCTGTTTCAGTTATCTATAATTATAAGCTAGAATTCTCTGTTAATCATTTATAGTATTCTCTAATTATCACAGGGCAGGGATCATTCATATAAAATAGGATATGGGCTAGTCCATGTTTATGAAGCATAAACTTTGAGTGGTCCTTTTTTATCCCTTAAATTTTAGAAGAGCTTATAAGTTCCTATATCATAAGGCGTTTCTAGAGGTTACAAGATGTTAAAACTTAAAAGTCATCTAAACAATGGATTCTAATAAAATATCAAGAGCCAAATGAGTTATGTTTTGATCATTAAGCTTATAAGATGTTAGTAATGACATCATTGTAATCAAAGTAATGGAATTAGAGGGACTTTTGAAAATAAGATATTCTTTTTTCAGAAGAAGAGTTGGGATCTCTTGCTGTTATAAGCTTCGAGCATCTTATTTTAAGAGTAAATACCGAACTGTTTTTTAGGAGCTTAAAAATCTAAAACATCTTAGCAAGCTGTTTCAAAGAGTATAATCTCAGCCAAACACTGTTAGTTTAATTTGGCATATAAAGGCCCTGCACTGTTTTGTTTTCTGTTTTTCCATGTAGAATCAATTGTAAGGTCCTCTTTTTCTCATGAAAAATGCAAAATATCTTTATAACTTGCCTGTCCTATTCATCTCCAAGTCCTTGATGCAATCATGCAGGAATCACCTCGCCGTAGGTCTGTTTCAACAGATAAAGACTTCTCCGAGTGTGGAAAGCAAGGTCCTGCAGGTGAGACAATAAGTCACGTCGTAATTGATTTAGTTAAAGTTGTAACTATAAGCAACATCTTGACCACTTTGTTCCTTTCGTACATTTTCCAGTGAAGCCACGCAAAGGGGACGCCCTCCTGTTCTACAGTCTCTATCCCGATGCAACTCCAGATACCGCAAGTCTGCACGCTGGCTGCCCCGTGGATGAAGGTGAGAAGTGGTCTGCTACTAAGTGGATTCACGTTGATTCCTTCGATAAAATCGTGGGAGGACACTGCAGCGACTCAAATGAGAATTGTGAAAGATGGGCTTCCCTTGGAGAATGCAACAAGAATCCAGAATACATGATCGGCTCCTCGGATCTCCCAGGTTACTGTCGGAAGAGTTGCAAAGTATGTTAAATCTTTGACCTTTTTCTCACTTAAAAAATATACATCAAAGAATCTTTGTTCGTTACACGTTTCTGTATCTTCGCAATGTGAGTCTCTTGTTGTATTATTCTTGCTTGCTGCTGTCACTGAGTTTGTTTAGTCTTGGTAATCGAATGTCTCTTTACTCATCTTTATTCTTTACTTATATGGCTCCGTTCTCTTTGATGGAAAAATTATCATGGGATAATGAGGGAAAAGAGAACATTCACCCTTTAAATTTTTCCTTCTTTTCCATCTCCTTATCTAAAAAAAAAAAAGTTTTAATTTTTCTTCCTCCTTTTCACTCCAATGGAAGGATAATATTTTCACTCCTTGCAAGTGGGATAATATTATCCTTCCATTTGAGTGAAAAGGAGGAAGAAAGAGTCAAACTCCTTTTTTAGATAAGGAGATGGAAAAAAAGGATATTTTTAAAGGGCAAATGTTCTCTTTTCCTTCATTTTCCTATGATAAATTTTCCATCAAAGAGAACGGAGCCTATATACATAATCTGGGAAAATTATGCCAAAATGGTGAATTTTTACCCTCAAAATTTATCTTTATAATGTTTGTGTTTCTAAGTGGAGCCAATTTCCCCACCATTATTTTCTGCGCAGTCTCTTTTCTTTTTCAGCATTTTTGGTAAATAAATATCGTTGAAAAAGCTGTCGTTTATCTAAATATTGATCAAAATTCTACTGTGGTGGCATTTTATATATATATATATATAGGGGTGGGTTAGGGTGAGAAATCTTTTATGGTAGGAATATAGGAAAAAATATTTTCGTTTAACACACCTTTTATATGTGTGTAGCACCATCAGTATTACTAATTAACACGGATTTTAAATATGTGAGTTTAGTACATATTTCATTATTTTGTAGCACGAATTCTCTAGCACAAACAATACAAACACTTAGCACAAACATCACAAACATCTAGCACAACCTTTACATAGCACACACAACACAAATACTAGAGCTGTCAAACGGGCGGGCCGGCCCAGGCCCATCGGGCCAAACACTATTTTCCGGGCCGGGTCGGGTCGGGCCAGCCCGAAATCTTTCGGGCCAGAATTTTTGGAGCCCAACCCAGTCCCTATGAATTTTCGGGCGGACCGGGCCAAACCGGCCCATTTTTTTTTTTTTTTAATTTTTTAATTTTTTTTATGGTCAAATTTAATAGATATATACATTAGAAGTGTAGAACCAACTCTAATAAATTATAAAAATTAAATATAAAGTAAAACAAACCCTACATTAATTTACAAATATACAATTAACATTAATTA